>SADC01000449.1:0-73649 GCA_004194705.1 Ditylenchus dipsaci
ATTACAACGTTCACAAAAGGATTTCTCGCATCATTCCATTACGGATCGTCCATCCATCTGGGCTTCGGTGAAATTAAGAGAGCCCACGACATACGCACTCTGCATATTGGCAAATAAAAGATCCGCAATCAAAAATGTCCGTCTGGCGAGAACGTCCTGTAACTTCAGGTTGTTTATCAATCAAGAAGTAATTAAACATACCTTTGGGCAGAATGCGATTCAGCTTATACTAGGATCCAGAGCCTTCGTAGCCATACTCATATTCTTGTATATAGCATATTCTTGCGAAATTCCCGTAAATTATTGTTGTGTCGTATGCTATTTCAAACAATTTTACCTTAATCAGAGTGTTGTAACCTGTGCCATCCCCAAGAAGTGAATCGTAATAGGAGATTCACGGCTGCTTTATTGTCTTTGGGCGATCATTTGGGAGTAAATAGAAGTTCACGGTTTTGCCATTCAACCACGCAGTCCGTTGTTAAGCACTACAGATGCTCTCTGTTTTATATAATTCCAGACTGTGCAGGCACCCTTCACATGATTCTGCTCTGAAAACGACTAATAATTCAGCAAAAATTCAATAGAAGTTCACCATAGCGCTGTTTAATTGTGATGACTTCCAATTTATTTTTGACTTTTCGGACGTTCTTTTTTTTGATCAACCTTACTCTCCCTATTTGAAACAACTGAAGATAAAAAATAAAACCAGACCATCCGATAAATAGTTACCTGGTGGTTCGAATACTGGTATTCGGCCCAAGTTTATAGCTATCGATTACAGAAATTCGATCATTGCATCTGGTCACATCGCCTCACCGTGTTGTTGATATATTCGTCTACATCCACTTATGCTTGCCCTCGAGCGGCTTCTTCGCCCCGCCCAATGGAGCAGTAACTCGCTGGCTCTGCAATCCTAAATTCACGTCGTAGGCCTGAAGAGTGTGTCCCCAACGGAGTGATTTAGAAAAAATATACTGACCTTGAATCAATTTCAAATTGTAGGGTGGACGCAGTCAGAGCTGCGAATCAGCTGACCGTTGAAAGACTCTATTTCGTTGTGTTCGTTCTTGGCTCGTCATTCTCCACCCAAGCCTGAAGATTTCATTTCGTTGATAGGGAAGCTACAAGAATATATTTCAACAGTCAACATGAAAAAAACTACCATGCTTTTCTTTGTTTTCCATTGCCTGTAAGTCGTCCATTATAGTTTTCCTCGAAATAGTCTAGAATGATATCAAGCATGACTTCGTTCTCTAAATTTTCCATGTGTTCCCTAAAGTGTTCGTCAACAGCTTTTAGTGTCACCTTTAATTCAGACAAATGCTTGTTTCTACATCTATCACAGGCACGAACGTCAGGGCGGGAAATTCTGGGTGGCGCAAGCTAGTTTACTATTACATCTTAGTTCAACACCATATTATGGGGAGACTTAATATCTTTGTAGTTTTCCTACCCTTTCGTGTGAGGCTACCTATCACCGAGATGGTTCCTCTTCATACCGTGATTTAACAACACCATAAAATATAATTATTTTGATAACAATCGTCTCAAGACAAATTTGGAGGTTCAATTTACCGGAGGGTCAATTTCCGGAGGTTCAATTTACCGGAGGGTCAATTTACGGGGTTCAAATTTGTAGAGGTTCAATTGTAGAGGTTCAATTCACCTAGCGCCGGATAGAGGTAGTCCGGATAACCGACAAGAACCAACTTTTTTTCAACCACTTTTCTCTGTCGAATTGTGATAGCGGTTTTTTTACCAACTTGCTCTTTCTTACTTTATCGCCTTCATAATTTTTTGCTTTCAGTTGACTTCGTTTATTCTGCAAAAGAACCCAGCTCACTTCTTCGCTACAAGTATGGCTCGCACTAAGCAGACGGCGCACAAGACCGTTGGTGGAAAGACTCCCTCGAGCAGACTGCTCACAAGACTGTCGCTGGCAAGGCTCCTCGCAAAGCGCTCGCTACCAAACATGCGCCTGGATCTTCGGGTGCTATTGACTAAAGAGCCTCATCGTTATCGTCCGGGAACCGTTGCTCTGCGTGAAATTCGCCGCTCCAGAAGACGACGCGACCTGCTGATCCGCAAGCTGCCCTTCCAGCGTTTGGTCCGAGAAATCGCTCAGAATACAAGACAGATCTTCGATTCCAGTACAGTAACTTTTTGATTGGCGTGTTGATTCCTGTCGACTGATCTTCTTATTCAGGTCTTCTGCATGGTTGGCTATCCAAAGAGGCGGCTGAAGCTTATCTGAGGGGTCTGTTTCGAAGACACGAATCTCTGCGCCATTCCACGCCGAAGCGAGTTCCGATCATGCCGAAGGACATCACGTTGGCTCGTCGAATCGTGGAGAAGTGAAGCGTCTCATCAATTGTTGCTTATAATTACTATCCTTGAAGCAAAGGTCCTTCAAGGGCCCTCGTTTTCTTCCTCATTTTGTGTTCCGTTTGCATGCAATAAGTTCGTCGCCCGGCTATTTGACTTACTATGGTGTACTACTTTTCGTTTGAGACTAATTTCTTTATCTCGTGTTATATTGTATTATCCGATAATATCATATTATATTCGTGACTGTAGCTGAAAACACTGGGAAATGTACTGTACTTGACTCACTATCGGATATTTGTCACTTTTTAAACTTTGCCCCATTATTTTTGTTCGTGCTACAATCGTCGCTTTTCACAATTGTTCTTCGCACTTTTCAGCACATTATAATGATTCGTAATTACTCCTACGGGTATCGACGTACCATTTTAGCGTTAAACTATTTTGGTAAATCACAGGGCAGCAGTACAGTCATTTTGTAGCCCCATTCCTTAGCGACATTGTACAGAATGATAATTGTCGCGATAATTCATAAAAAATTTAAAACCAAAAAATTTTTTTAGCCGTCTAGTAGGCCAGAGAACAAACTTCTATATTAGAGATGTTTGCTGGTTACTTACCAGCTGCTCTAAGCAAGTCCCTCAACCACTGTCGTCCAGAGGTCGTGGTGTACACCTGGCGACTGGAAACCTCCATCTTATCCGATCCAACATGAGCAAATGTCTGCAAATGGAACGTTTGTCAAAAACACATGACGAGAACACATTTTTACAATCTTAATGAAACCGGGAAAATTTAAATTTCAGGAAAAATGGTACAGTCAAACCCTCGTTTAACCGTCACCCTCGAAAGTTCGTCCCACCTGTTTTGTCAAATGTGATTCGCAGTTATTGCAGATTGTTACAAAAAAATAGTTTTATGTTTCCTAAGATTTAAGACCATCAATTATCTTAAGAGCCATTGCCACCTGTTCAATTGTCCCCCCCAATTCAAATTTTTTTCCCTAATCATTGAACTTCTGTACGGATTTTGGCTGGTTTCTAACAAAACAAGGCCTAGAATTTAATTTTAGTAAAGTTAGTTGAGAAACCAAGTTCAAAATCCGTAAGAATTTCAATGATTAGGAAAAAAATTGAATGGGCGATAGACAACCGTTGTCGGGGACGGCAATGTCCCTTTAACCTGATTTTAAAAATGGGTGCGATTAATAAGGTGACGGGTCTTATGGGTGACATAAAAATGTTTTGGGGAAAAAATGATCGGCGAAAATCGGAATTCTAGCAATATTTTTAATCAGACATTACAGCCACTGGTAAACAGAACTGGCATTTTTTGTAAATCAGAGTATTAAAGCGTGAAACCCAGGCGGGAACGAACTTGAGGCGGCGTCACCATAACAATGTTTGACGGCAACCAGACATTTTCGTTAACTGTACGCGTCACTGTGTCGCATTACAGTTTATTGAAAAAGTGACAATCGGTTCTGGTTGCCGGTTTGAGTATTGGTTTTTTGGAGCAGTTCTAGTATACACCCTTCATCAAGTCTAGTATACACCCTCAGTCAAATTAGCTTGGGGGACAAGGCAAATTTTTTAAATTAAAAAAATTTGCCTTGGTATCCCCAGCTAATTTGCTGAAGGGTGTATACTAGAATTTAGCCGGTTTTTGTTTACAAAATCTCGGGGGTTTTCACCTAGTAATGACAACTAGAGCAACTCACTTTAAAATCAGTTAGGTTTGCTATGTCCTCCTTGCGGTGTTTTGGCCTCTTGTCTCCTTTTTTAGCCTTTTTGCTTTCCTTGTTCAGCTTGTGCTGCTGCTGTGGCTTGGCTGCTGAACTTTGTTGGGGGTTGCGCTGTTGGCCAAACTCATCTGTGCATGCTGCTGTTGGTAGTGGGGGACAGTGCCTACAGCTGTGATGCGCCCGCATGGTGGGAAGGACTAGTGGTGGTGGGGGAAGGGGTGCTACAACTACAGGAGAGAGATGGGGGTTGGGACCAGCTGGTCTGGAGGGGGGAGTTGCTCGCTAGGTGGTGGTTGTGCTGGGCAGTGATGCATGGTGCTGGTGTTCACTCGGTGTTCACGTTGATCTGCAAATGAAATCACAGTCATTTCTGTATTGAGTGTCTCAAAATACACAGGCTCCAAAACCATGTTTTATAGCTTTTGTTAACTCTATTTTAAAGTAACAAAAAATATTTTTTTGTAACAGGTTTGAATCCTCGGTTATACCAACGACCGGGAACACATTATGACCGGACAACGACCGGTACAAGTGCCAAATTTTGCCTTAGTCCCCTCTGTTAATTTTTAAATTTTTTCGATTTTTTTTATTATTTTGCGCACTTAGAATTAGGCTTAGGCAAGGGTAGGCAGCGCCCGTCAGGACGGACTCAAATGTGTGGTTTAAGCATACTTTTTAAGTTTACAAAAAAATTACCGTCGTTGTACCCGATCATATGTGTACCCGGTCGTAGCAGTTTTTCATAATTGACACTGACATGACACTGACACTAAGTCAGGCTGACATCTAAAATGACACAACAATGACATTGACATCTGACACTGACATGACATTTAAAATGGACACTAAATGCACTAAATGTCAGTGTCAGTGTCATTTAAAATGTCATTTCAGTGTCAGTGTCAACATGACGCAGTGTCAATGTCAGTGTCAGTTTTAAATTGACATGTCAGTGTCATTTAGATGTCAGTGTCATTTTAAATGTCAGTGTCAGTTTTAAATGTCAGTTTTTAACTGACATGTCAGTTTTAAATTGACATGTTCCTTGTGTCATTGCCATTAGGTGATTTTTGAGGTTTCCGCATCTATTTGTTTCTTTGTTTGATTTTTAGTTATGTCATTGTATATTCCAGCCTTTAGTCTTTAAGATCTTCTGCAGTATATGCCATAGTGTTTTAGTTACTCTTCGCTCTCCATACTTCTATCAGCAAGCAAGCAAGCAACTGCTCCCGGCAGCGGCAAAGGTGTAAAAGGACTCGCCAAAGAGGAGCAAACCGCCATCGCAAAGTTTGCTCGTCTCATACTTCAATCACAGCATTTATGCGAGTGTTTTTCTTTCAGATTCTGCTCGACCACATTTCATGGGATTACGAGCCTTCTATTCGTCGTTCTGGCCCGTTATGGTTGGCTTTTTTGAGTCAAGCGTATCTTGGTCTGATCTACGAAGAAACTCGCAGCGTGCTCAAGACATTCTTGAGAACGTGATCCGCACGCCGTTATCTACACGAGCACGCCAAGCGCAAGACGGTTGGTTCATTCTCACCTTCTCATCGTCCATTTACTCTTTAATTGTTGTAGGTTACCGTCATGGATCGTGGTCTATGCTCCGAATCGCCAGGGCAAAACTCCCATGGCTTTGGTGAATGAATCGCTGCTGCCGTCCAGAATTTCTCCTAGTTATCTATTGTATTCGTTATGATCTTTTACGTTATTGGTTACTTCAACGCACTCTTAGTGTCTGTTGTTTTTCGAATAAAGAATCCCGTTTGAGCTGTTTTTCTTTTGCACATGTCCTTTTTGTGGTTTAGAGATTTGATTACGATGGGGGAAAGCTTTGAACAGCAGTCTAACAGGGAGCATTCTGATGTGTCATTTTTCAAAGCCTCATTGAGAGTTTTTTTACAGCGTGAAAAACGTGAAAATATTTTCAACGTGAAAGCACACTTCTATAATGAAATGCTGCCCCTTTTAGATGTCACTTAAAGAACCGGGAGACAGGGCTCCCCTAGTTCCCGAAAACCATGACGGGTATCAGGGGTTTTAAGCCTTTTCGGGAAATTTCATATTATTCATGATTTTGAGTTTTCTAACGCTTTTTCGGACATAGCTATTTACACCAGGATATTATGATTTTACGGTATTATATGGTTGGTGTATGACTGAACTCAATTACTAGTGATATTTTCCAAACCAAGCGGGTCTCCTTTCAATTACTTTGAGTGCTCACAGCCAAAAATTTTTACAATGATCAAAACCACCAAAACTTTAGATATGTTACTCATACATATTTAACATATCTAAGATTGAGGTAGTTTTGACAACGTGAGAATGTTTTCGGGTACTGTTCACCCAATAAGTTTAAAGACGATATACGAAAGGTTCTAGACAATGAAGGTGATATCAGGAACTAAGGGCTATTTCAGGACCATAGAGTGTTCACGACTATTAATAGTATATCAGATCATTGAGGGTGGGCCTAGGCTTTTAAGGGTAGAACCGGACTTGCTGTGTTGCCTTGAAAATGTTGCAAGATTTACGAAAACTGAAAATACCATCAAAACGTAATTTTACTACTGTAAACCATCATTGGAATGTCGAATTGGTGCAGAAACAAATTTCGGAACTCAAAAGCGAGAAAAAATTTGATCCACGCGAACGACTACTTTGTTTTTTATTACATGGAACATCCAGCGAAACTGCGGTTGGTTGCAAAGAAACATGTTTGAATTACTTTGACCTCCTCGCGGCCAAATATCAGCACATTCCACATTGCGAGGGATAGTAATAAGCATGGCAGTACATGATGTGGTTATTAAGAACAACCAAAGAGGACACGGAAATGAGCTAGTTTTGCGCAAAAATTAAAATAAAAAAGCGACGAGAACTGGCTGTACACCAAAACTGACATGTCAATTTAAAACTGACATGTCAGTTAAAACTGACATTTAAAACTGACACTGACATTTAAATGACACTGACATCTAAAATGACACTGACATGTCAATTTAAAACTGACACTGACATTGACACTGACTCATGTGACACTGACACTGACATGACATTTAAAATGACACTGACACTGACATTAATGTCAGTGTCAATGTCATTTCAGGTGATGTCATTTAGTCAGTGTTAGTGTCAGATGTGATGTCAATTATGAAACACTGGTCGTAGGGCAGTTTAGATCCTCCAGATGCTCCCTGCAAATTTTTTTAAGCCAACTTAATTTTTATGCTAAAAATGTTGCAGACTATTTTCTAATCTGATGGGTTGAAAGCAGGGTTTCTGAATTACTATTCCAAAATTAGAGCAATTTCTTAAATTTTTGGTCATTCAAAAACTGTTGCCTCAAATTTTTTTAAAACCTTATCTGGTCAGTTTACAGCCTGTTAGCTGACTTGAGAGCTGCAAGATATAAAAAAAAGATAGATTTAGAAACCACAGAGAACAAAAGTTTTTGGAAATTTTCCGGGAGTTTTCAATGGGTAAACGGAATTCTGCAGCAGAATCTCATAATTCGAAGCTAATTCTCGTATTTTGCAGCAAATTTTTCTTTTCATTTTATTCTTGAATTTTCTTAATTTTTTTAAAGGTAATGACACCGTCATGTAGTCCTATGATTCTAGTTTCTAATAAACATTTCATTTAATGACCATCTCTAAAAAATTAGAGCAAAAAAGTAAAAGTATGAGCAAATAAAAATAATTTGTTCATACTTTCATTTTTTGTTCTACTTTTTCAAAGATGGTGCATAAATGACACGTCACTAGAAAACAAGAATCGTTAGGCTACATGTATGGTGTTTTACCTTTGAAAAAAAGTTAGAAATTTTAAGAAGAAGAAAATTAAAACAAAATTTTGCTGCAAAATTACGAGAAATTTGCTGCAGAATTCCATTTACCCGTTTTCAATTTGATCCGAGAAAATGAGCCAACAAACAGCGAAAAACATTAAAATTGAAAAGGCGAATTCAGATGTAGTAATGGCACAAAAGTCGGCGAACGCTTCTGCGCTGACTCATTTAGCACGTCTACAATACAACAACTAACAAAATTCGTGTGTTATCCACCCAGCCAACCAACATAGCATCAAAGAACCCGCCTGTGTGGAAAACCTCGTTTGTAAACAAGGGTCTTTTCTTGGGTAGCAGCTGCAGGCCCCAATCCTAGTGCTTTCTTCAAAGTCTTGTTGGATTGCCTGGTAATCACCTGTTGCCCACATCCACACCACCGCAATCGCCTTTGGCGACAAGTCGGTTTGCAGACATTCCCTAGAGAATAATTCTCGTAGCCTTCGAGGCATGTCTACTGCCCCTTTGAGGCAGTCACCCATAATTAGGTTTAGCACTGGCTGAGGAGGCACTGGTCTTTTGCTTCAGCATCACGGGCATTTGGAGGAAGAAGAAGCTGTGGAAATCTTCTCTTCATTACATTCAAGAGTGCGCTGCAGCATCAACCCACTATTTCTACTAAATGCGCACAAATAAAAATGTCTTTTCTTGAAACAGAAATCAGCTTGGTCTAGTATACTAATTAGAAAATCTTTCTGGTTTCGGTCTCATTTGGAGACGACCGGACATTTAGCACATTTAGCCGTACTCAGCATGGTCGATTACAGATTAGCCCTTTCAAATGTGAGCTTAGTTCAATTTTCAAATTCCTCTCGAGACAAAAAAACATTGAAAAAAATCAATATTTTAAATTTGATTACGAGTATCAGATTTAATTAACGCTTTTCTATGCAACGACCATGCTGACACGATCGCCGGTCTCAGAATTTAGATTTCTTCTATCAGCAGCAAGAACGTCAAAAATTCGAATTCCGCAAAATTTCTCACGCGGAATTTTCGCCTTGCCGCTGAATGGTCAATAAAAACAAATTTAATTTTTCCAAATACAATATTAACGCTAAAATTAATTACAATTTTCCTGGAAAATTCCCAGGAAATTTTCCATTTGACAACTTTAGTTTTGACGGAATTTTTGCGAAAGGCTTTGTTGCCAACCGTCATACCGCCGATTATTTCCCATTCTAACACTTTTAAATAAAATACTTAGACCACTCAAAACTCTGAAAAAACTTGGGTATCAATACAAAAACAGCTAATAACAAGCCAAGCTGATTTCTTTTTCAAAAAGTTGCACAAACTTCGGAAGCAATCTGCTGCTCCTTCTGCATGTTAAATCCCAGAAGTGTAGAGACCAGTAGAAGGTGATGCTGCGAAGTGGTAGCTTCCTTGTTTGGCCTGGTCACCACTTCCACTTCTCCCAAACATGCGGACCTTTGCTAACTGGGTCAACTTCTCTCTTGTTTGCAGTTAGCAGCAGCAAGTCTAGTCTTGTTTAGGTATTGCTGGTTGCTGCCAGGTATTATTGACCATATGCTGCCCAAATACTGGTCTTCTGGTTCCCGAGTAGCTATTGCAATGGATGTGGTTGGAGTTTGAAATAAGGTCTTTGGAGATTTCGTGGTGGTAGGCAGGACTGCTTGGATTGCACTTGCAGCACTCGGCCAATTGTCGTAGTGTTGGTGTTTTGGTTCTCCTGGAGGTTCGGCTTAGGCAGCACTTTTCAGGTTGCTGGTCTTCAGGAGGTGGAGAGGGAGGAAGTGGGCCCGTCTAGAGGGGCGTTGGCATTTGTAGTGTAGAAAAATGGCAGGGTGTCCATTCAAGCTACTACCGTCATGGGTTTTTGTAAAGGCTGGGGGATTGAATTAGTAGGGCTAAATTTTAGTCAGGGCTTGCTTTAGGAGGTTAGATCTGAGCCAAAATTTTAAAAATCGTCATTTTCTCAAATTTTAAAATTTTTAAAAGCCTTAATTGAAACTGTTAGATGCTTGAAGGAGGGGGAAAAGCCATTTAGGTTTGAAAAGTGGCTTCGGTGTTTATGGTCATAAAAAGAGTGCGCAGGTTCGATCCCGCATGCGGTGCAATTTACCTTTTTTGGCTGTGTTGGCCAGTTCTAGGAGTATTTGGTCGCTGATTCCGAATCTGGCGTCAAAAAGGTAAGAACTGGTCAACAAGCCTCGAAAAATAGTTTGCCACCACGTGGTTATCGAACCTACAACACCATTTTGGGCCAGAAACGCAAATGTTTACGCACTGCGCCATGGAATCCACTTTTTCAAACCTCAATGCTTTTCCCCTCCTTAAACTGTGAGCAGCACTATGGTCTTAACAAAAAAATTGTAGACAAAGAGTGATGATCTCGAGTTGGTCTATTCACCCTGACAAGGGGGCGGGCAATCCATGCTTCTTCCACCACCACTGCTACTGCTAATCTCGAGTAATCGCGAGGGTTAGACTTGTTTTGTTTAGAGAAAGGGCTTACTGCAAAACAGCACTGTTTCTAGTTACTTTGTTGGCTGCTGCTGCTCATCTAAAGCTGTCTTCAACCAGCCTCATAAAAACCACCAAGAATTAGCTGCTAATCCTGGGGATAAGGAAATCTTCGAGATAAATGTTGTGTGCGACTGCTAATATTGGCAATTACAATATGGAAGAAAACAGTGTTTGATAGATCTTTAGACTTTCTGAGTCCTAACCCGGCACCTTATTTTTTTTAGAAAGAAGATAGCATCAGGTACAAAAAAAGGAGTCATTAATTGAAAAGTTTAGAAGTAGACATTTATACAGGGGCAATACTTTTTTTTGTCACAGATCACCTTCTTTGTCACAGATTCACTTTTTTCTGTCACAGATTTGATTGTCACAGATTCACTTTTTTCTGTCAAGATTCACTTTTTTTGTCACAGATTCACTTTTTTTTGTCCCAGATTTCCTCATTTCTGTCCCAGATTAGCTCAACCACAGGGGACCAAGCACTTACAAAATTGGTCAAAAAATTTTCTCTCATAACAGCCTGAAGTTTTTCTATAACGTTTCTATCATGTTTAAGCATTTTCGCCAAAATTATTTTTTCCGCAAAAATTTTTGCCTTGGGGGACCAAGGTAGTCCAAAGTTTTCAGGAGCCTGAAATGGGACCTTGGTCCCCAAGGCAAAATTTTTGCGGAATAAATAATTTTTGGCGAAAATGCTTAAAACATGATAAAACGTTATAGAAAAACTTCAGGCTGTTATGAGAGAAATTTTTTTTGACCAATTTTTTAAGTGCTTTGGTCCCCCTGTGTTTGACTAAATCTGGGACAGAAATGAGAAATCTGTGACAAAAAAAAGTGAATCTGTGACAGAAAAAAGTGAATCTGTGACAAATCAAATCTGTGACAGAAAAAATGAATCTGTGACAAAAAGAGTGAATCTGTGACAAAAAAGTTTTGCCCTTTATACAGTCGACTCCCGATAACCGCTACTCCCTCATTCGTTCCGCCTAGGTATGACACTTTTTTAATTCAATTTTTGAAGTCTTTTGCCGAAATAATCCGTCAGTAGCAAGATAATTTTTAATGTTTTTAAAAATAATTTTTAAAAATGTTAAACTTATGGGCCTAAGATCCGTGCCTCTCGATAACTCGACACCCTACTTAAGGACCATTGTCGTCCCCGACAACGAGAATTTCAAATGTTTGAATTCGCGCGGACAGTTCTCTTTCGTCTTTCATGTACTCTTTGAGATCTTCGAAGCAAGTCAAAAGAGTAAAATGAAAGAGGAAAGAGAACTGTCCCGCGCGAATTCAAACATTTGAAATTCTGTTGTCGGGGACGGCAATGGTCCTTTAAATCGAGATGCGTGGGTCTTAGTGGCGACCAAAGCGAAAATTGTGTTTTTTCACATTATAGTATAAAAAAATTATCATCGCAATTGAGTCAATCTGTAAAAACAGAATTTTGAAAAACGATTTAAGAAAAAATTATGCAGTTTAAAAATGTCTATTTTCTTTGGACACCCTGTACATAGGGGACCAACGCAAAAAATGATTAAAAACCACAGGGACCAAGGCTAACTAAAAAAATTTATGTTTGAAAAATGTCTCCCCACACCTAAAAACGTGTTTCCTACCCGTTTCACAGCATTAAAATTCTTTGGAGCCTCGTTTTCGGATTTCCGGTAGAGTGTACTCCGGCCAATTTCAGAAAATGTAATAAAAATTAATAGGTCACCATGTTTTTTTTGGTTTTACAACCCATTTGGAGCATGCTATTAGAGACTGGTCTTCCATTAGAACAAATACAGTTAACTTCTCTTATTACAACGGTAAAAAAAACAACTTACGAATTTCTGCTCGTGTTCAGACCTCTTCTGCAGATGGTCTTTGAAAATTGTCGCCTCTGCGTGGTCGGAGAAGCTGAGTGCAAAAACACACTGGTCTCCTTCAAACGAATGAAGCGTGGACATGATGGGTAGGTGGTCGCTCGGAAATTCTTTGTACTTAATTGCAATTATTCAAAAAAGCTTTTTATTGTAAAAAGACTAACAAAGTCTGACTCCAGAGGGTTCTCCATTGAACACATCAAAAAGGCCTATGGAGTAGCACTTCTGGCTGTAGTCTTTCACCTGAACCAAAAAACACGTTCAATTTCGAATTTTTGTACGGTCAAACTAGAATTTTTGAAATTACCGGTGACTTTCTAAAATGACGTCATTTTCGGTCATTTTCACAATTTAAGTTTGGGTGTATTCAATTTTGCTCCCTAATTACTGGAAAAGCCCCCTAATCATAAATTGAAAGTTTTTTTAATTTTCACGTTTATTTTTCAAAAAAAGAATTGAATGTCGTGTAGCCCAGGATCTTAGCTTTCTGACAAGCTATCAAACTCTATTGAATGATCAGGGAAATGTATAGATTTATGGGTTAGAAATGAAGTACTTTTGTTTTTCTCACATTTTTTCAAACTCCTGAATTTCTACATTCTTCGAATAATTCGGTGGAGTTTAATAGCTCGATAGAAAGCTGAGATCTTGGGCTACATGATAGTGATTTGTTTTAAAAAATTAATATTATTTAATATTATTAATAGAAAAGAATAATTTAAATTAGGGGGCATTTTTCAGTATTAGGGGCAGAATTAAATTATTACCCTTAAAGGGGCATGCCCGTGCGTGTTAAAAAAAGTTAAGGCGGGGGACCACCAATTTTTTGAAAACTTCCATTTTTCACTCGTTTGCATCGAATCTAATATTGATGACTCTATACTAATTTAAAACTAGGCGGAAAAATTAAAAATCTGGATGAGAACGCATGTGAAACTCGATCGAGAAAGTAAATAAGTGCTGGTGGTGCACTACGTTTCACCGTCACTGTTTTCACCGTTCACTATTTTCACGTCACTATTTTCACCGTCACTATTTTCACCGTCGCCTATTTTCACGTCACCTATTTTCACCGTCACCTATTTTCACCGTCACTATTTTCACCGTCGCCTATTTTCACCGTCACCTATTTTCACCGTCACCTATTTTCACCGTCACTATTTTCACCGTCACCTAAACACCGTCAGCATTTTAGGACCACTTTTTAGGTCTTAATTTTCGAAATTTTCAAATTTTGGTACCAATTGTAGCCCTGAATGTCAGCTACATTTTGTACTACAATTTCTGAAAAAAACGAAAAATTTTAGTTCTAAACTTTAAAAGACGCTCACCCTGCGTTCTACCGTGATGAAAAAGTGTGAGATTGAACGCCTTCTAAAGTTTAGTTCTAATTTTTTTTTTATTTTTCAGAATTTGTAGTACCAAATGTAGCTGACATTCAGGGCTACATTTTGGTACCAAGACTGTTTAAATTTTTAGAAAAATTTAGATCTAAAAAGCAGTCCTAAGTGCTGACGGTTAATTAGTGAACGGTGAGAATAGTGACGTGAAAATAGGTGACGGTGAAAATAGTGACGGTGAAATAGTGGAACGGTAAAACAGTGACGGTGAAACGTAGTGCACCCGTGCTGGTCCATAAAAACCACTATTTTACCTCTCCTTTTCTCCGTGTCGGGCACGGCATGCCCCTTTAAGTTTATCTTGGTACTCAAGGTAAAAATCCAAAAATATTAAAAAAAATTAAATTGGGTCTTTACATTGACCGTAAAACCTCGATTTGACGGCACTAATGCCGTTGGTTCACCCTCTTATTTTGCCTTGGTCCAACCTGTTGTTTTCAGGCTAAGATTAGTCGCGAGATCTGCCAGCGTATATTAGAATATCTTATTTGAGTGCATGCTAGTATACGCCGCCTATCCTGCGCCTAATCGGATCCTAAAAAACAACAATGGGGTACCAACGCAAAATAAGAGGGGGAACCAACAGCACTAGTGCCGAATTGAAAAATCCCTCAAGTTCGTTCCCGCTTAGGGTAAAACACTTTTTAACCTCAATTTTCGATTTTTTCGGCAGTTCTGTTTCGGTAGTCTGGTCCCAAATATCGCAAGGATTCCGATTTTGTCTATTGTTTTTCGATAACCACGGACTTTTTTTTGCTAAAAAAACAAAACCTCCATACAATGTACTCTTTTTGTTATATCGACTTCAGGTTTTTAAAAAAAAAATACCGTATTCTCTAATTTAACCCTGAATGTTAGCTTCGAATGACATTTGAGTTGTCTGACGTCGAACAAAAAAGATAGACAAAAGCCAAAAGATAAAGCCAAGTCCGCTTGAACAATTGGTAGTTGAAAATATGTGTAGCCATGGCCAACTTGATCACCATAAATAAATTGATCAACCAAAAAAAATTTTTAAAAATTGGTTCCGCCCCCCCCCCTTTCCAAAGTACAAAAGGTCCAAAACATTTTGATTTTTGCCCAATCAATTTGTCCCACACTAGAAACACAAAATCCGCGACATAAGCACTCACCAACGAAGCAACCCCCACATGCCATTTCCTCCACTGGCCTCCTCCAGCGTTGGGTGCTTCAATTGGGCTGGAACTGAGCAGTTGTGCCACTCCAGCAGCCAACGAGATCCTCTCTGGTCCAAGCATCTCAAACAACTGGTGGTTTTCTGCCTCAGTTAGGAGAGTAGAGCCCATGGGTCTGGGGCGTTCTCGTTTTATTGTGGTGTTGGCGCATGGCACTGCTCACACTCCTGCTCAAGCCTCCATTGCCTGATTTGTGAAGAGAGGGGCCTGTTGGGAATGAAGAGCTGCTGTCTGGTCATTGTAGTGGTTGGGGCAGAGGCTAAGTGCCTGGAAGCGGCACTAACTCCTCCTGCGTGCATTACTACTGCAACACAAAATATTTGAAAATTCATCGGTTGATTTAAATAAACTTACTTTTTATATTTTGGACACTTATTCAGGCCTGGTCAAGCCAACAAATATATAAATTATGTATAGAAATAGTTTGGCCTCCCACAATATTGAAGCCTGAAAAGAAAAATAAATGTGAAATCATGCGAAAATTGGGTTGATCACACTCCAAGAATATGGACAGATTCAGCAAAAGTTGTCCAATTTGGGTGTATGTAGGGGATTGGAGGGTCAGAAATGTGCACACACTATCTTAGAGAAAAATTCAGACAATATTCTTGATAATAAATGCATATAGAAACTCTTTTTCGTCAAGCTACAATAGGAATGGCTGTAACTAATTTACCCCGCCAAATTACTGATTTACCCGCCAAATTATTTTTTTACCCCGCCAAATTTGAATTTTGAGCAAAACACTTGTTTACCCCGCCAAATTACTGATTTACCCCGCCAAATTATTCATTTACCCCGCCAAATTTGAATTTTGAGCAAAATACTCGTTTACCCCGCCAAATTACTGATTTACCCCGCCAAATTACTGATTTACCCCGCCAAATTATTTTTTTACCCGCCAAATTTGAATTTTGAGCAAAACACTTGTTTACCCCGCCAAATTACTGATTTACCCCGCCAAATTATTCATTTACCCCGCCAAATTTGAATTTTGAGCAAAATACTCGTTTACCCCGCCAAATTACTGATTTACCCGCCAAATTATTCATTTTACCCCGTCAAATTTTTACTTTACTTGCGGATGTTTGTATTCTGCCTATGTTGATTTTCATCTTTAATTACTAGCTTCAGATGAAAGAGGACCTGCTGCTTCTTGAATAAGCAAAAGTTTGCCGAAACGAAAAAAAATTGATTTATGGTTGGCCCAAACTCAATCTGGTGCTATGATTCATCTCAAGAAAGACAACATAACGAACAAAAAAAGTTTAGGATGATGCGAACTTGAAGGTTTGGTAATCCCATCGTTGAAGCAAGTGCAAACCAGAAGTCTACTTTATGCCGAAAGCAAGGATTTACAAGCACTCTGACGCTTGAAGACGTGAAATAGTACTTCGAACAAAACAGTAATACCCGGTAGCTTTCCCTTCTGTAATATTGTTCGGG
This sequence comes from Ditylenchus dipsaci, assembly GCA_004194705.1. Taxonomy (NCBI): domain Eukaryota; kingdom Metazoa; phylum Nematoda; class Chromadorea; order Rhabditida; family Anguinidae; genus Ditylenchus; species Ditylenchus dipsaci. Next base: position 16,320 of record SADC01000449.1, read on the forward strand.
CTACTAATTCGGTTTAGTGGATGAGAACAAGTCTTTGCTGTCGCCTTCAATTACGGTCTATCAATGTGCGTGAGAACGGTGTGGATAGGCTTACTGAGCAGTTCTATCTGGTGATCAACTCGAAGAAACTCCAAAATCGCAAGCAAACTCGCAGGGTGTTCAAGGTGACGGAACGAACAAGCTTATGACTTTCAACTATCTCTGCTAGTGAGTATTTTTAACGTTGGCTATCAATAGAATTTTTCATAACTTCCTAGGTTGCTGGCTTCTCTGATGCAGACAAAACTTTCTTTCCAACTTATGCTGCAATTTCTTCGCATGAGGATACTTGGAGTTACAAGGGCTTTCTGGAGGCTATTTCTCAAGCAAGCAACTACAAAACCAGAGCTACTTGTCGCTGATGGGGCAACACAAAATCACTGCTGGTAAACAGGTCAATAGTCAGAAGATAAAATTTAAAGGTATTTTTTAGCTTGCCATCAAGTGTTTCCAAGTACAAGCGAGGTATGTGCTACGCTCACGTGACAATGGATCTGAACAAGGATTTGCCGAAGGCTAGAATATACCAAGAAGCCTGTAAAGAGAGGGGTAAATGAATAATTTGGCGGGTAAATCAGTAATTTGGCGGGGTAAATCAGTAATTTGGCGGGGTAAACGAGTATTTTGCTCAAAATTCAAATTTGGCGGGGTAAATGAATAATTTGGCGGGGTAAATCAGTAATTTGGCGGGGTAAACAAGTATTTTGCTCAAAATTCAAATTTGGCGGGGTAAAAAAATAATTTGGCGGGGTAAAACAATTTGAGCCATAGGAAATTAAGTAATAAATAATATAAACAAGGGCCAATACTTTTTTTGGTAGTGTCACATTTCATATCGCGATATTTCATTCATTTTCTCTGACTTTTTTAAGACTTTTTGAAAAAAAGTTTTTCACCATCTGATAGCTAAGATTTCAGGCTGCAAAATGGCATTTTTTTTCGAGCCGGAGTTTGAAAAAAATGTTGGCCTGCGGGCTGGCTTTTCAGTCAAAAAACACATTTTTTTAAACGTCACCACTTAACCAAGCTCTTCACCAAAAAGCCAGCCCGTAGGCCAACATTTTTCAAACTCCGGCTCAAAAATACCATTTTGCAGCCTGAAATCTTAGCTATCAGGTGGTAAAAAATTTTAATTTAAAAAAAAAGTCAGAGAAAAGGAATGAAATATCGCGATATTAAATGTGACCCTACCTTTTTTTTGCCGCAAAAAAACCTTTTTGCCGAAAATATACTTGTTTCTGCCTCAGATTTTACCTTTTTTGCCACATATACTTTTTCGCCGGCAACTTTACGCCAAATTTGCAAATAAGGTAAAGCATCGTATCCAATGCGTGAGAGAAATCTCTTGTTTTTAAACGCGGAAAAACTGCAAATCTTTTTTCTTCATACCGTATTTCTCTAATAAGCCGCCCCCCTAGGAGATGATTGAAAATAAGCCGCCCGGGCGGCCTATTAGAGGAAATACGGTAAGTGTCGTTTTGTAGCTAAGATTGAAAGCTACACGGTGATATTTTTTCAGCCCAAATCTATGAAAAAAGCTTTGGTAAAAATGCGTTTACTCTCACTCTGCCTTTCAGTCATTAAAATGAAAGGCAGAGAGTGAGTAAACGAATTTTTATCAAAGTTTTTTTTTCAGAGATTTGTGGCTGAAAAATACCGCCGTGTAGCTCTGATCTTAGCTAGAAAATGACACCAATAGGATAAAAATTTTATGAACAAAAAAATTTGCAGCCCTTCAGCGTTAAGAAACAACATTTCCTCTCATTCATTGGATACAGTCAAACCTGGATACAAAGCCATAAAGGACCGACCCTAGGGTGGTGTTATGTCGAGGGATCACTTGACTTAATTTTAGTCAAAGCTTATCAACCGATCCATTTTCAAGTGTGTTATATCAGAGTGGTGTTGTATCCAGGTTCGACTGTACGAGGCTTTGCCCTTCACTTTGTCTCCAAATCGGAAAGTCAAAATTAAGTAAAAAATTCCAAAAAACGAGTCTCCCTCCACCTAAACAGGCTCTAAAATGGGTTTTGCGTAATTAGTGCGCCACTGACAAGGTGATATTGAAGTGTCCAGGTACTAAGGCTCAAGTGATGGTACTTAGATAGGGTACCTGATTTCACCCAGTGGTTTGGGTTTTTCACACCTTTTGGCTAAATCTAAAATTTTCAGGTTGTAAAAGAGGTATACCCTTCCAGGGTGGATACAAGTAGTTTTCCTACTCATCCTGAGGTTAATTAATCCCTAGAAAATTTTTTTACTGGCATAAATAGAAAAAAACAGTCTGCACCCACCGGATTTGAACCTGTAACCTCGGAGATTTAGAGGATGAATTTAGCGGAGGATGAATTCATTGCTGGATATACTTACCGGATGAATTTACAGAGGATGAAATTGTTCAAGGATGAACTTATCGAAGATGAATCCATGGCACTAGTAAAGAATCCTTTTCAAAATATGCCTTGGTTCCCCTGTTGTTTTTTGTGAATGCACAAGCTGTTTTTCACAAAAACAACAGGGGGACCAAGCTGTTTTTCATAAAAAAAACAACAGGGGGGACCAAGGCATATTTTGGACAAGGATTCTTTACTAGTGCCTGAATCCATCTACAGCCATTCTGGCGCTATAATTAACGGCGCACTAATTACGCATAACCCTAAAATGCACGAAAAATTGCGTTACCTGTTATTTAGACGAATTGGTCAAGCTAAGGTGGTCAGACTCGGATCCCTGAAGAATTTTGTATAAAAAAGTTGAAAATAGTTGACCCACGTTCCACAAACCATATACCATGAACGCCGATTTTAATTTAAAGTTTTTCTAACATTTTGTTTTTTAGATGCAGAAGTGAAAAATGTGCAGCAATCATTTCAAATAGTAAATTCAAGCAGTCAAACGGCAATAAATCCCTCCTTCAAAAAAAGGATAGCCTTGAAATTAAGCCTAGTGCTAATAATCTTCCAGCAATAGGACACTAGACAAGGCCTAAAAGCAAACTTGGCCATGTCAAATATTCTACTATTCCTTTCACTTCAATCCAACACCAAGAAGCAAGACAAATATATGTATAAAAAGAGGACAAGCAACAGAAAAAAGGCCGAGAAGCTATGGTGAATAAGCAAAAAAATATCTTTCTCTTCAACAGCTTTTGCAGATGCTCAAAACCACAAATGTCTCCAACCAAGCAAAAAATATGTGGGTGGTTGTTTGACCGTTTTTGGTGCTATCTTTTGAATTCGCGCTTTTTTTAATTTTGACTTTTATAAATTAGGATATACTTTTGAGACTACTCCAGCCATAATGGATCGCCCGTTCGACCGGGCCCGTCTCGTCTCCGTCCGGACGGTCTAGCAATTGGCCCAACAAATGTGGACGGTCTTTTTTCTAGAACATAAACTAGCATGTTTTAATGCCGAAAAGACAGCGACCGTCCATGCCCATCCACTTTTTCAATCAAACGGACGCCGCCGTCCTAAAAATTGTCATTTTCGAAAAAACATTTTTTTCGGACAATGGCGGCCGGTCCACTACCAAAATAGACGAACAGGGACGGTCGATCTGTTTTTTACATTAGAACAAGGTATTCATCTTCTAAAAAATAGACCGTCCAGATTTGATCGGCCAGTTGTTAGACCGCACGGACGGGACGGGCGCCTTACTATGACTCCAACGTGTGCTGGCCTAATTGAGCGTAAAGCTCCACCTATATAAAAAAAGAAAAAATTTATCAAACAGCCAAAAAAATTAAAACTGTAAAGGCGCGAATTCAAACAAAATGTCACAAAATTAGCTAATTGCCCCTAGGCCAAAAAATATACTTTGTTGCTGGGAAAAAGTTTTATTCTCAAAAAAAACAATGACACCAAGAAGAGGAAAAAACACGTGCTCCAGCATCCGCCTGGTCCATCCACCCACATATCAATTAATCCAACCAGCCAGTAATTGATCTATCCTGCAGATAAATATACATGTGTGCAATAATCCTTTTAATATGATCGGAAGAGGGGGATCCAGGAGTAAGCTAAACACACAGATACACACGCACACAGCATATTTCGCCCAAGCACACACACGCGTTGCTGCTTAAGTGACCAGACAGGGAAGAGCACTAGCACGACTGCAATAAGTGATTGGTTTGCGCTCCTGCTATACATGGGAACAGCAGGGGGTAGTGGGTGGACGTAAAAGGGGAGAAAGCTGGATTGAGCGAACTATTTAGAGGCGAAGAAAAACGGGAAATCAAGCCATCACTGTCTAAATGACTGACTAAACTGGCAGTGATGTGTTGTTGTGGAGAGAAGAGATGAGTAGTCACTATACTTCCTCTTTTTCATCCTTTTCTTTACACAAGTTCAGCCACAGGAACGCCAAAAAAGCATGGTCGATAGAGAGAAAGCGGTAATTCAAAGATAATAAGTGGAAGCGAGATCCAAATTAAGACTCGTGCTGCCAGAGCTTAAAAAACTACAAAGGCTGTGACGAGGTCAGCTACAGAAAATTCCACGAGCACACCCCGCCAATGTTAAGCTCAATTACTAACAAATTAAAACAGTGGAGACTCCAACAGCAAAAAATTGGGCTAAATTCTAGTATACACCCTTCACTCAAGTCTGGTATACACCCTTCAGTCAAATTAGCTTGGGGGACCAAGGCAATTTTTTTTAAATTAAAAATTTAAAAAAAATACTAGAACTGCTCCAAAATTGTTCCCGTCTAGCGCCTAAGGCCTCAAACACAATGAGGAGTCTGTTGCGGATGCTAAATCAGATTTGTCGCACGAAATGACCATAACTTTTTTTTCAATTTTTTAAAATTATTCTGTTATTACCATTTTGTAGCTAAGATTCAGAGCTACTAGATGAGCATTTTATAAAGTAGATGTCTTTTTGAAAAATTGAGATAAAAATGAAAGACTCCGCCCAAGACTCCTGACTAGAATTTGAGTCAGGAGTCTTGGGCGGAGTCTTTCATTTTTATCTCAATTTTTCAAAAGACATCTACTTTATAAAATGCTCATCTAGTAGCTCTGAATCTTAGCTACAAAATGGTAACAACTGAATAATTTTTGAAAAATTGAAAAAAAAGTTATGTCCATTTCCGTGCGACAAATCTGATTTAGCATCCGCAAACAGACTCCTCATTGTGTTTGAGGCCTAACACCTGTTTTGCCTCAATTTTCGAAGTTTTTGTCTATTTAGTTTTGACAGTCTGGTCCCAAATTCATAATGATTCCTGTATTTAACTGCATTAACGGACCCCATTTTCACAAAAGAGGTTATTGATATCGAAGTTTTGCTATTTTAGAAAAAAGTTTTAGGCTTCCGAAAACGATTAGAAAACTCGGAATCCTTTCGTCATTTAGGATTAGACCGTCAAACGGAATTCGCGAAATACATCGAAAATTGAGGTAGAAAAGTATCGGACCCTGGACTCGACTGCGTCAATCAATTCATTAATTTAAAAATGGCCAGCAAAAGCAGACAGTATCCCCCAAAAAACCCCTTTCAAAGAGTATTTTTTTCACTGAGCTAACTTCTTTCGTTTTTCGCTAAGCCTAAGGCCTAAGCCTAATCCTAAATTAGCGCGCTACACATTGCAAAAAAGAAGACTTAAAAAAATCAAAGAACCCAAATAGTACGCTTAAAGAAAATACTCTTTGAAGGGGGGTTTTCGGGCGTTTTTGCGGCAAATGCAGTATCGCGACAAGCTTTACCACTGCCTTTGTTGAAATCCGGCTCTTTGCCAAGTTCTGAATTCACGGGGTTGGTGACACATATAAAATGCAAGAACAATGTACTACACCCAAACCGAAACTTTATTTTATGAAAGGCAATTCGCTTGTACCAACAATACAGTCAAGCTTACACGATAGTCACTTAGAAAATATAAATTATTAACAGCAATAACCGAGACTCTCTTCAGTGACGATGAACGTTCCGATGTCGCAGCTGGGAAGAATTTAGATGTTGCTTTGCTGATCCACTGAAGACTTGCATCAAGCTGAATGCATCGGCAGTAAGCTCGCAGATCTGTTCATTGGTCCAATTCTTGGTCGGAAGGTTCTGCAGCAATATCATTATTCCCTGCAACAAGAAACAATATCAGCAAAAACTTAAACGGGCATGTGTCCCGCCAATTCCGAATCATTGAACTTCTGTATGCATTTTTCAACTTGGTTTCTACAAACTATGCCTAAAACTAAATTCTAGTCCTTGTTTTGCTAAAAAACACCAAGCTGAAAAACCTGTACGGAAGTACAATAATACGAAGAAAATTTAATTGGTGGAGACAAATTTTGAAACAGGTGAGCATGACCCTTTTAGTAGAAAACAAACAACGAAAAATCACCTGGAAATCCGTTTCCGATTGGAGCCGCTTAGACCACAGCCTAAGAAACGCTGCACAGACATAAGTGTGAAATTCGGAGAACCCGTCCTTCTCGCTCTAAAATCAACATAATTTCAATGATTCACCCCACTTATTGACTAAAACAAAACGACTAACCAAATAAGTGTCCCACAAACGGATGGTTGCCTGCAATGGAAGTTCACGCATCAACAAGTTGTTCATCCACCGGAATGAGAACTGAAGGGAAATCGACGCCGTGCTTGTCAAAATGATCATACAGCTGCTCTAAAAAAGAAATTCAGTTGTAGATTCAGCAATCTTCATGGGTAAAAATTACCATCTGTTACACTGATCACCTCTTTGAGATCCTGTACCTTTAAATGAATACCTGGCTGCTCGAAAGTGTAGTTGTCCTGAATATTCTCTAGCAAGAAGGAAACGCACCAAAACGTGTCTGCTTCTACGGTTCTTAACTGCTCCTTTGAAAGCTTACTCACGTGGAAGGTTTCTAGATCTACACCCCATTTCAATCATCATCAAAATTATCAGGATTAAAAATTCTCACCTTCTTCAAGCACAAACTCTGACAGAAAGACCAGGAAAAAAGGTGTGGCCAAATCGTTAATCCCTTGCACATAGCCGCTGGAAGGATGACGCGCTGCCCAGACGAACAGCATACGCTCGAAACACTGAAAAACTGTTACAAAATCATGCAGGAGCGCAAAAAATATTACCTCTCGCACAACACTTTGCTGGAAGATAGGATGCAAGGGACACATTCTCGGAACATCTATATAAATCTGAAGCAACGATCAAAATCATCCGGAAAAAATCTAAAGGAAGGAAACCTGTCTGAACATTGCTTGATAACTCTCCTCGGTACGTAACTGAAAGTAGTGCTCGACATATAGCCAATATTCTTCTCGCTTCTGCTTTACGTCCTGTCTCTCAAATCATGTATAGTTGGTGAGTAGCCCTACAAACAGAATTAGAATTGGAATCATGGTATGTTCAGTGGAATGATATAGGAAAACTCACACACAGAATGCGCCAAGCAAGCGGACGAGCAGTGTTCGGGATTCCAAGCCAGCAATCTTTTCGTAACTGCTCCATGTCAATAGCTTCGTCTTCTGGATTATTCTTTTTCATTGCCTTCTCAAGAGAATAGCTATCGGTTTCCAAGACTTCACCGAGCATCTGTTTTAGTCGAGAGAAACGCGTCATCATTTCGTCTAAAATATTATTAAAATTCACTAAAAGTCCTCTCAAAATACAGAGGAAACACCCACCCAATTTCATTTCAATCAATGGCAACACCAGATAAGCGACGAAAATCCACTTGCTAAAGAAAAAATGTTTATTGAAATGTTTAGATAGTATTTGGGTGATGTCACTTTCTTAATTTTAAAAACTCAGCCCAGGATTATTATTTTTCCAAGATCTTTTTTCAATCTCAGCTATGGCTGAAACAAAGAGCGTAACTGTTGTGTCTCCTCTCTTAGTATCTCCCCAGGAATTGTCCAGAGGGTGAAGGCGTAACAAAGTGCTTTTTTCGATTTTAGGTGTGAAAATATTGAAAACTGTCGATTGTAGGTTGCAAAAACCACAGGGGAGACCAAGGGCGAAATCCCAACTGGCAGCCCTTTCCAACTGCCAGCTCTTACCAAGTGGCAGCCCCCGGAGTACGGCCAGTTCCCTATGAAGCCAGTTCCCGATGGCCAGTTTCCGATGGTTTTTTTTTAACAGCCATTTCCCCATGTCAGTTCCCGATGGTTTTTCGAAAATTTATTTCAAAGTTCTGTCTCTTTTTAAATTCGGTTTGATCACAGTTTTCAGGGCTGGCTAGGACAAATTGATTACTTGTCAATAGGCTAACAAAATATTGACCATTTAAACTGTTTTGGGTATTTTCAATTTTAAATGAAAAATTAATGATGAAGACAAATGATGATCTTTCTTTGAGAGGATGCCTATACAACGAAAGCGACAATAAATTCTAATGATTAGGAATGACTAGTCCCAAGCAGTGTTTTCATAATTCACACTAACAGTGACACTGACATTGACATGTCAGTTTATCAAACTGACATTTTTTAACAGTGGTCGTAGACATGAAAAAACTTGTCTTTCCAAAATTCTGTGAATTGCGTTAGAAAGCTGACGAAATTCTGATTGAGAAAGGTTTTATCATATTTTCGGGGAGGGGGCCGTTTCGTATTCGCGTTTCTCGTATTTGACAAAACTCGTATTCGCAGAATTTGAAGTTGTGTTCTTGCGTTTTTATTTCGGACAACTTTTGAAGTTCACTCTTCGGTAAGTTACCACTTATTTTGTAGCTTATCTTACTGGCTACAAAATGAGTGGTAACTTACCGAAGAGTAAACTTCAAAAGTTGGCCGAAATAACAACGCCAAGAACACAACTTCAAATTCTGCGAATACGAGTTTTGTCAAATACGAGAAACGCGAATACGAAACGGCCCCCTCCCTATTTTCGACCCGCCTATGAAAAAAAAACCGGAAAAAATAAGTGTCAGTTTCATTTTTAATGTCAGTTTAGCAAAAAAATTTCAGTGTCAGTTTAGACTTTTTTGCTAAACGGACATTAAAAATGAAACTGAAACTTATTTTTTCCGGTTTTTTTTTCATAGGCGGGTTGATAATCTGATAACACCTTTCTCAATCAGAATTTCGTCAGCTTTCTAACGCACTTTACAGAATTTCGAAAAGACAAGTTCTTTCATGTATACGACCACTGTAAAAAAGGCTAGGTGAGATTTGTCAAAAACGAAATTTGTCGAAACGAAATTTGTCAAAAACGAAACTTGTTAAGACAAAATTTTCTCGTTCGCAAAGTGTTTCAGTATTTTTTTGCTTTTACTATTTGAATACTTTGTCATATGTATATCCAGTAAAAAAACACAGTAAAACACTTTGCAAGCGAGAAAATTTTGTCTTGACAAGTTTCGTTTTTTGACAAATTTCGTTTTGACAAATTTCGTTTTTGACAAATCTCACCTAGCCTTAAAAAATGTCAGTTTGCTAAACTGACATGTCAGTGTCAATGTTAGTGTCACTGTTAGTGTGAATATGAAAACATTGGTCCCAAGGCAGTGAGTAGGTATCGGCTCTATGTAAATTTAACCTCGACAAATGATTAAGTTCGGGTGGTTTATTCAACAGACGGAGAATTCAAAAAGCGTATAATTCAACAGTGGATAATTCAACAGCCGGATTATTCAAAAACGGATACCGTATTTCCTCTAAAAAGGCGGCCGGCCGCCTTAATTTTCAAACCCCCAAAAATTGTCAATCAAAAATGGCCTTAACTCTGAAATTTTAGTCAAAAAATGAGGGGGGCCGCCTTATTAGAGCGGGCCACCTTATTAGAGGAAATACGGTAATTCAAGAGAGTAATTTTCCACAGTTGGATTATTCAAAAACCGGATAATCAACAGTCGGTGTTTTCGTCGATAATTGTTTTAACCCACTTTTTGACAACGCATCGAGCTGATTTTTTTCAGGATCAGTTCCCTCGGCTATTTCTATTGATCCTGAAAAAACAGCTCAATACGTTCTCAAAAAGTGGGTTAAAACAATTATTGACGAAAACTCCGACTGTTGAATTATCCGGTTTTAGAATAATCCGACTGTGGAAAATTACTCTGTTGAATTATCTGCTTTTTGAATTTTCGTCTGTTGAATAAACCCCCCATATTTCATATTTATACAAGAACAATAATCAGACCGTCAAAAACAAGCATGATTTGTGAAAAAAAAATTAGAAATTTATTTTGTCCCGAGACTGAGGAGTCAGAGTGATGGTTTGGAGAGTGAGAAAGTACTCAAACTCCGAAGCCTCACTCGGTTTCTCACTTTTCCAAACCCTCGATCGGCTAGTGCACAGAAGAGAGAACTACAGGAATCCCTGTGAGTGGGGACAGGTGAGGGTGCGGATATGAGTGAGGAGTGAGGGGAGAGCCACTACATTGGATTATTTAAACTTTTAGAACTTAGGCGACCACTATATCGAGGTTTCACTGTACAGTTTACCCTTGCTAAGCCAGTACTCCCTTGATATTCGTTCCTGCTTCGGGTCCGACACTTTTCCCCCAATTTTTTAAAAAGTTTTGTCAATTTGATCAGCTAATCTAGCCTCAATTACCAAAAAGATTCTGATTTTGCCTCACTTTTTTCAAGATTTTATCATTTTATCTTGAAAAGCCCGTAGTTTTTGATAGATGGCCACTATATTGGGGGTCCTTTAATTAGCAGGGACCTCGCCTGTAGCCACTATAGTGGAAGGGGGGGGTAGTCATTTAACTAGATTTGAGATTTAACTAATCAAATTGAGCTTAGGGGCACTATATTGAAGGGGCCACTATATAGTGGGGGGTGATGTAGGGCTATAAGTAGTTTACGCCCTCAAAAAAACTGATTTACGCACTCAAAATATTGGTTTACGCCCTAAAATCTATATATTGCCATTTTTTGTCAAATTTTTGTTGCCACTTTTTCAATATTTTTACACCAGCGTGTAGCCCTGAATCTTGGCTTTCTAACAAGCTATTGACTGATTTTCTGAGGTTTCAAAAAGCTGGAGAAAAAAGTCTTTGTATGGAGCAAATTTTTCAAAAAATTTGCTCTGATCCAGCATGTGTTTTCGATGACGCAATTTCTTTTATAGCAGTTTCATGGCCAAATATGCATATAATTATCTTAGCTGTCTCTATGAAGTCTTTAACAACAAAGAAACTCAAAATATATTTAGTAAATTTGAATTGGCGCGTATAAACTTGGCATTATACGTTATGTTAACTGCGTCCAAATTTGGACGCAGTTAACATAACGTATACGCACCGTTTTGTTAGTACATGGGACGTTTAGCAAAACTCTGGTTGGTTTATAGAAAAATGGTTTTACTAACCATCCTGAGACTTTCTGGTCCTTAGAGGACCATGATTATTGATGACAATGAGAATTTGTCAAATTATATATTTTATATATTTTTCCTCAATCTATTACAATGTGGAGTTTACTAACCTTGGCCTCGAAGTAGCCAACCCTTGGCCGGCCACAACAATCTGTTTGTCAAATATTTTTAGTGTTCATAACATATTGTTAATTAGAGTTGGCTCGGAATCGATATTTGAACCGGAATTTGACTTTTGCTAAAATCGGAACCGGGATTTGAGTTTTGTAAAAACCGCAACTGAATCGGAATTTCATTAATGCCGCAACCAAAACTGGAGCCTCAAAAACGTGTTTTTGAAACTAATCTCTGCTGCTTTACATGTGTTTTTGTTTATTTTGGTATTCAACACAAAAATTCGCTAACAAGTTAAAAATACGCACTTAAAGTCAGCCAAGCAAGAGCGAAATTATGATAGAGGTGGGCTTGGAATTGATGTTTGGATGGGGACCGGAACCTATATCGGGATCCGAAAAAGGGTCGGTAAATCGGAACCGGAATTCTGGGCCAACTTTTTTTTAAGCCACTTCAATTTTGCAGTTCTGTGCTTAAAAAAGAGCTAAGATGTTAAATTTCAGGGTTCCGACAAGATATCCGGCATGAGTTCACAAAAACTGGCCGAAAATTGCACGTCAACCCAAAATCCACCAAAATTCTAGGCTAAATTCCACCATCTCCAGTTCGAAGAGACTTAGAAACTTTTTTTGAAAGCCACTTCAATTTTACAATTTTGTGCTCAAAGAGAGCTAAGATGTTGAATTTCAGGGTTCGAAAAGATATCCGGCATGAGTTTACAAAACTGGACGAAAATTTGTCTTAAAAAGAAAAGTGGCGACGGACAGACACATGCCAAATACTACATAGGGATGGGTCCTCAAAACTTAGCAGTAAATTAAACTTGAACACAAATGCGTTACCCACAGACACAGTCCAAATACTATATAGTGATTTTATTGTGAAAAGCATTCCAGAAAAGTAAAAAAGTTATAAAAAGTTGAAAGTTATAAAAAATTGATTTACAAAATATTTGTGTGAATTTCGTATTACTTTTGAGACACCTTGAACCTTATAATTTACAAACACTTTCACTCGCAATTCGGCATGCAACAAAAAATATTATTAGCAACTTAATTTACCGTATTTACTGTATTAAGTCCCCACGGGGAGTTATTTTTCAACCTCTAAAAATCGAAAAATTTGAGGTTGATTTCGAGATTCTCGGGTGCTCAACCAAAATCTAAAAAGTGGAATCAGGTAAACTCGCGACAACTAAGAAAACGCAAAAAACAGATTTGCGAAATGTTCGCTCTAGGCTGAGATATAAGGTCCGTAGGGTGGGGACTTATAAGAGGGTGGGGACTTATAAGAGGGTGGGGACTTATAAGAGGGTGGGGACTTATAAGAGGGTGGGGAGTTATTAGAGGGTGGGGAGTTATTAGAGGGTGGGGAGTTATTAGAGGTGGGGAGTTAATGCAGTAAATACGGTACGTGCTTGTGCTTAATAAAAAGCTTAGAGGTTTAACTTTAGGGTTTCGAAAAGATGCCTGACATAAATTTGCAAGCCACTTCAATTTTACAATTTTATGCTCAAAAGAGAGTTAAGATGTTGAATTTTAGGGTTCCGAAAGATATCCGGAATGAGTTCACAAAAACTGGCCGAAATTGGTCTTAATAAGAGAAGTGGCGACGGACAAACATATGCCAAATACTATATAGAGATTTGGCTAATAGTTGTGAGGGCTGCCAGTTGAATGTCGTTCAGACCAATGCATTTTTTGACGAATTTTGATTGACTTGGGGGACCAAGGAGAGTTATTTTAAAAGTTCAAAGGTTCGAATCCTGGTGGTAACATAATTTTTTTTCTTGATATCATATTAGTAAGTTGTTAGGGACCATGTAATAAGTGAGATAGATGCCGTTCCTATTCTAATAGTAGCCCCGGGGCTACAAATTTTCAACCACCCTCTTAGGGGAGAGGGCTACAATTAGAGGGGGGCAAAATCGGCCTAAATAGGCCGATTTTAAAGTGGGCTTCTATTTTTCAGGGGTGTTCAGGAGGTGGCGCTCAGTTCGTGGTATCCAGGTGAAAGTACCTAGGCGATGGTACTCACATAGTGGTACTCAGGTAATGATGTCCATGTAGTGGTATTTCTGTAGTGATTCCCAGGTAGTTCTAATTAATTTATAAGACTGTGAAGTCAAGATTTTAGTGTGTGTAGAGGAGTTGCAAAGGCGGCTGGTGCCTTCCTAGTTTTTTTTTATTATGCAATCGATTTGTTCATTGGACAACACAAGACAAATTAGTTGTTTAAGACTAATAGGAACTATTCTAAACATCTTCCTCTCCGTTGTATCCAAGGTTTGCAGCTGGAAATAAAAGTGCTATTGTTATTATTTGGCAAAAAAAAAAATTCCGAGTTACTGTCATGGAAAAACCGCTTCAGGTTCCTTGATAAATGATAAAAAAAACATACTTTTCAACGCCACAATCCCAGAAAGATTTCAAAAGGCGACCAGCAGCCGGGCTTCCTTTGTTGACCTTGAGCAGCAATACTGAAGTGGCAACATCGGTAGATATGTGCCTCTGTACAAAAACAGACACTTGAGCCTTAGTTATTTTACTGCGCTCAAAGGAAGTCCGCTAAAAAATTGACTATAATGTTATATACCGTAAATTCTGTATTAAGCGCCCACTCTCTGATAAGCGCCCATGTCCGACTTTGAGGACTTATATCTCACCAGGGAACCCTCAGAAGTGTTCTTTTTCAAACACTTCATTGACAGATTTTTTTTGAAGATTCTTGTAGAGCACCCGAAGCTATATAACAAAGTGCTACTGATACCTCCAGGTCTTTAGAAAAATTGCGGAGAACGGGGTACCCAAAGTCGCTTAAAAACCATGATACCCGTATTGGGTACCCCGTTCTCCGCACTTTTACAAAGGACCTGGAGGTAGCAGCAGCACTTTGTTATAAAACTTCGGGATGCTTTACAAGAATCTCCACAAAAATCTGTCAATGAAGTCGCTGAAAAAAAAACACTAGTGAAGGTTCCCTGGTCGGGCGGTAAATTCAAGTAGCGCCGAAAATATACGGTATTCTAAAAATATATACGAAATTCCAAAAATCTGAAAAAGCAAATCCAAAAAACGAAACCGGTAAAGCTCGTGGGTGTCAAGAAAACGCGAAAATCAGATTTTTGAAATATTTGCTATAGTTTGAGATATTGATTTTCAAAGTCGGACATGGGCGCTTATTAGAGAATTGGCGCTTAATACAGAATTTAAGGTATGTAGCAACCCAGCCAAACCACCTTTCCCCTCAGCCCGTCCAAACCAAGTTTTGTACAAGTGTTTAAACCCCGTTTAAAGTAATTGTTTGGCTTACTATGCATCTTTAGTGCCATCATAGCTACACTAAAGAAAAATTGATTACAAAAAGACGCTAGCCATGCCCCCTGTTTGGCAGATCCTTCGGGGTCCATGTTAAGCCTGTGATGGCTAGTAACTAATTGCTGTAGAAGGATGAGAAGTAAATAATAGGGAATAAAATTTAAAGGGCCATTGCACCTGTTTTGAATTATCCCCGCCAATTCAATTTTTTTGCCTAATCATTGAACTTCTGTACGGATTTTTCGGTTTGGTTTCTAACAAAACAATGCATAGAATTAAATTCTAGGCCTTGTTTTGTTAGAAACCAAGTTGAAAAATTGGTACAGAAGATCAATGATTTGGAAATTTTTTTGAATTGGCGGGGGACAACCGTTGTCGGAGAACGGCAATGGCCCTTTAAAAGGGGTGATTTCTACGGCTACTTTTTGACATTGACTGCTACTTCACTTCACATACATTTTTTCACACATTTTGTTTTCTCATCTCAGATGTTTTCACACCGTTTTGTAGCTGAGATTCTCCTCTTTTGATTGAGTGGTTAAACAGCCTGATTAAAAATAATTTTTGAGAAAATCAAAACAAACTCACACTAAAAAACGTGGTTTTTTACCTAGGTGTCTTTAGTGGAGTTTCCGCTTATATTGGGTGTGATTTTCTCGAAAACTATTTTTAATCAGACTGTTTGACCACTCAATCGAAAGAGGAGAATCTCAGCTACAAAACGGTGTGAAAACATCTGAGATGAGAAAACAAAATATGTGAAAAAATGTATGTGAAGTGAAGTAGCTGTCAATGTCAAAAAGTAGCCGTAAAAGTCCCCCCCCTTTTAAACTTCACTATTCTTAAAGTTCTTAAATTCTAATTCACATGCACTAGTGCAAAAAATTAGTTCAAATGGTTTTTCGTGGATATAGCAGCATAGATTTTGAGCACTTACATTAAGTTTGTACAGGAGCTGCACCAACCAAGATTTGGATGTCAGGAAGCAAATCCAAACCAATAAGTCCACAATACTAACCAGGAAAAGTATAGCAAAATGCAACCACAAGAACACATAGAGTATCTAAAATTGCCAGACAGTTTTTTAAAGGAGCATGCTTTCCTGTTGATGAGTCAATTGTTGATATTTGAATTCCCGGGGACAAAATTCTACACTATGGTTTTGGCAAGAATTGTTTTTTGAATGCAAATTTTTTTTTTTAATGTTCATTTTGAATTCTGGAATCAATATCGGTGTGTTTCGCCGATACAGTCGACACTCGATATAAGGACACTCGATATAAGAACAGAAGTTCGTCCCCGCCTCGGGTCAGACACTTTTTTTAGCCCGATTTTCTAAAATTTTCACCGGTTTTGTTTTGTCAGTCTGGTTCCAAATATCGCAAGGATTCCGATTTTGCCAATCGTTTTTCAGAAATCCAGATTTTTTTCTTCTAAAAAAAGCAAAAACTCGATATAAGGACAGGGATTTTTGAAAAAGCCTGTGTTTAAATCGAGTTTTTGCTTTTTTATAGGAAAAAAATCTGGATTTCTGAAAAACGATCGGCAAAATCGGAATCCTTGCGATATTTGGAACCAAACTGTCAAAACAAAACCGGTGAAAATTTTCGAAAATCGGGCTAAAAAAAGTGTCGGACCCAAGGCGGGAACGAACTTTTGCCGGTCCCCTGAGTGTCCTTATATCGAGAGTCGACTGTAGTGTTCGATTTTTCACGATTTTCTGGCTCAAAGCTTGTGTTTCCTGAAATGTTGTGTACTGATTTCTGGATCTATGTTACTTATTTTTTCTAGTTAATTACAGAAAATGGACAAGTCGCTGAAGGACTGTGAAAGGGACGTCCAAAATGCATTAGATGAGTTTTTTAGCTCATTTGCCGTCTTTTGCTAGTTCTTTTCAGGTTGTCAGCAAGGAAAGTTCCTGTGGTCGGTTGGGATATGGTGCTGCTGTCTCTTTGATCAGGTTTCTATACGGGAGATTGTTTATCACGCTTTTCAGGTCTTCGAATCGCTGGTAATGTTGGGTCCAGTTATATGCATTCTAATGTTGTTGTCTCAAAATTCAAATATTAACAATTGACTTATCAACAGGAAAGCATACTCCTTTAAAAAAACCAAGCACGGGGAACTAAAAATGTTCGAAAATTCGACTTTCAAAATTAAAATTTTAATAAGTTTAAAAATGAAAGCTTACTTCATTTCTCCTGTTATTGGCAAGCAGACATTGCATGACATATGCGTTTAAATGACCACCTTTAGCTCGAACAGAAACATTGCAGTAAGCTACCTAGTAAAATTCGTGTTTATTACAATAAATATTTTTTTTGCAAAATTTAATATTGTTTTTACAGCAGGTTCATTAAACCCGAGTTATTGCGGTAAGACCAATGGATTTAAGGAAATGTTAATAGACTTCTTTGATTGGCAAAAATTGGCTTCATCCCATATAAAGGAAAAAAGATTTTGCTTCTTGATTTGTTTATACCAAATTCCACTTTCGGTTCTGATTTTTTTTCTTCTTGGTTCATCACTAATATGCGTCCCGCCACTGATATGAAGAAATAGTCTACACAGGAAAAAATACTCCTAATTATCGGCCAAGGGCTGGCCGCTTTACGCGTAACACCAGCACACTCCACATCGCAAGTACAGTCAAACCTCGATTTAAGTTCGTTCCCACCTAGAGTCCGACACTTTTTTAATCCAATTTTTGAGTGTTTTCGCCAGTTCTATTTTTATTCCCAAATATCGTGATGATTTCGATTTTGCCGATCTTTTTTTAAAAATCATTTGCTTTAAAAAATAGCAAATTCTTTATTTAATTAACGACTCTCTAATTTTTAAGAAAAAGGTCGTTAAATCGAAGTTTGACTGTAGATAAAAAAAAGTATTAGGGAGAGTACACAACACTTTACGGATGGCTTATATGACACTGGCGCCAAATATCCTTATTTTTTTTAAATTTTGAGTTATGTACCTCGTTATCATTTCAAAGAAATATAATTAAATCCTACCACTGGAAAAGTTACAGATTCAAAGGTGCTTTTTTCATAATAATGGTTCAGAGTATGCAAGCCAAAAAAATAACCATTATATCCGACAAAATGTGCCATTAAAATAATTTGGAAGAGAGAATTCATGATATTCCAAAACTTCATGATCATATACAAAACTGTGAATTTGTTGTTGTCTGAAAATTTTGACTTTAAAGCCTCATGTCCAATTAGCGGATTTTTCTTTCACTCTCGCTTTCACTTTCAGTGTGTGTCCACTTAGCGGACACCTATTTTCTACCCTCACTTGCACTCAATTTTCGTGTGTCCAATCAGCAGAATTTTCGAATATTCGAACCAGCGATCTCTACATCACTTTTTAGAATCGCCAAGAACCACATCCAGAGTGGCCTAAATGCAAAAATAACTGGTTTTTTGGGGGTTTACTAATGGGGGGGATAGACTTTTTGCGAAAATTCGATTGAGCGGATCAGAATTCCAGTCCGACGGGCTTAATCGCCCAGAATTCCAGATTTTTGGTGCTTTAAAGTGGTTCAGGGTAGATTAGTGTGGAATTATGGGCGATTAAGCCCATCGGACTGGAATTCTGATCAGCTCAATCGATTTTTCAAAAAGTTCACATCCACCCAACCCCCCCTTCACTTAACCCCCGAAAAACCAGTTAATTCTGGCTTTTGGCTACTCCGACGTGAGTTCTGAGCGATCCTAATAAGGAGAAGGGTTGGTGTAGTGCTTGCGTACCTAGAAGGGAGGTCGCTGGTTCGAATGCGCGCAGTGTTTCCGAAACTCAAGGTAAAACTCAAGGTAAACCTTGAGTTCAGTAAACTCAACGTCGTTTTTCTCGATTTTTTGTACGAAAAATGGGTCTGAATTACTCACCTCTTTCAAAGCACATTGACCGAAAGATTGCTTTGCTAAACAAAAATACTATTAAATTATTACTCACATAGTTTCAAAGGTATCTCCCTAAACTGTCAATTTTGTCAATAAGAGAATTGTTGGCACTCATTGAATATGACCACCACAAACAGTAAATTTTATTCATTTAGTACATGATCTTCTTTTATACTCCTTCGAAAGACCTCTGTCTGACCTTTTTCATAGTGTGTCGTTTGTCTGCTTTCAAATGCGTAAAAAAGATACTGTTCTGAATGAATTTCCTGTTTAACAGCCTGACGAAAAAAACTATACATGACCTCAAAAGTCGTAGAGAAAATCGGGCTTTTACTAGGTCATGTGAGCAACATCGACCTTGACCAAGGACTGTGAGCACATCAACCTTGACCACGACCTCGACTAAGGACTGTGAGCAACATCGACCTCGACTAAGGACTGTGAGCAACATCGACCTCGACTACGACCTCGACCACGACCAAGGACTGTGAGCAACATTGACCACGACCGCGACCACGACCTCGACCACCACCAAGGACTGTGAGCAACATTGACCTCGACCGCGACCACGACCTCGACCAAGGAGTGTGAGCAACATTGACCTCGACCTCGACCACGACCTCGACTAAAGACTGTGAGCAACACCGACCTCGACCTTGACTCGAACTCGACCTTGACCAAGGACTGTGAGCAAGGGTTACAATTACAATTTTTGTAAACAAAAATTGCACATCCCTCACATTTTGACCTTGGAAATATTTTTATAGAAAATGTGACAATTTAGGAGATTCCTTTCAACAACTCACGGCATGATAAAGGTGAAGGATTGCATCAAAAGGACGATAAATATCCAAGGGTAGTAGGCTAGCTTGCTCGCTTGCTGGTCTTGCTTTGAAGGGAGAGGCATCATGTCACTCCAAGGCCACAAATAATCGCCTAAATTATTTAAAAGATTTTTTTAACAAATGATATAAAATTTCTCACTGAAACAATACGTTTCGGTGTAGTCAACAGCTGTGTCCTGTAATATAAATATGAATTTTTTATATGTAAAGTGTATATCCGACTTACGGTCATTTGGGCTGGAGTCCAGCACTAAATTTTGATAAATTTAAATAGTTGCAAAGTACTAAATTATCTGTTATCTCAAGTCCGCAATCCATTAACTCTCGTAAATCGCACCTAAAAATAAAGCTGCCTTGTTTGACCCTTCCCAAAATAAACAGTCAAGTATCGAATTAGCACACACCTTGTTAAAGGGGGGGGGGAAGCTACTTAGGTTTGAAAAAGTGGCTTCCATGGCGCAGTGCGTAAGTGCTAGCGCTTTTTGGCCCAAAATGGTGTTTTTTTGGTGTTGCAGGTTCAAACCCACGTAGGGCACACTTTTTTTTTTGGCTTTTTTGGGCAATTTAGAGGTAATTAGACTTTTTTGACGCCAGATTCGGGATCAGCGACCCAAATTACCTCTAAACTGGCCAAACAAGCCAAAAAAAAGTGTGCCCCTACGTGGGTTTGAACCTGCAACACCAAAAAAACACCATTTTGGGCCAAAAAGCGCTAGCACTTACGCACTGCGCCATGGAAGCCACTTTTTCAAATCTAAGTAGCTTTTACCCCCCCCCCCTTTAATAGAACACATGTGGATTCTCTGGTTTGGGCAGCGGTTAATCAAACGGATTGTATGACTAGTGCTACGCTATCGGTTCCTTGAAATAGGGAGGGGAAGTGAACTAGGTTTGAAAAAGTGGCCTTCATGATGCCGTGCGTGAGGGTTTATTTTTTGGCCCGAAACGGTGTTGCAGGTTCGATCCCACTAGGTGACATGCTATTTATTTCTGCTTGTTTGACCAGTTCTAAGAGTAATTTGGGTCGCTGATTCCGAATCTAGCGTCAAAAAAGTCTTATAACCTCTAAAACTGGTCAAACAAGCCAAATAAATAGCGTGCCACCACGTGGGATCGAACCTGTAACACTATTTCGGACCGAAAAACACAAACACCTACGCACTGCGCCATGGAAGCCACTTTGTCGAACCTAAGTAATTGCCACACCCACACCCTTCTCACCCCCTTTTAAGTCAGCAAACCTCTAAAACCACTTACAGTCGAACCTCTTTATAGACGCACCCCTGGGGACCGACCCCTAGATGTCACTATATCCAGGTGTCACTATATCGGGGTGTCACTATATCCTATATCACTATATGTCGGCCAACCAAATCGGGCCCGGGGTGTCACTATATCAAGGGTGTCACTATATCGGGGTGTCACTATAAAGAGGTTCGACTGTACTAGAAAATCAAATTTTCAGTTTGGTCTCTATATCGAAGCCCATGTTTAACATCTTCTTGCTAGTGTGAGCCCTGTAAACTAGTATCTTGGCCCCTGTCTCTTCACATTCGAATACACATCAATCGAATACACATTAAATATGGTTTCGTATTAACGGTGCGAAATGTTTGCTTAGAATTGCTACAGCTGAGCTTGAAATTATTGGCTAAAGCTTAATCGTTTTTTCCAGCACATTTTCTTCTTTAAAAAGGGTTTACCTCCACAGCAGACCAAAGTTGAATGCATCCCCATATACCAGACAAAGTACATAGCAAGCGCGAAGTAAATGAATAATGTAGTCTATCCACGAATTCATCATCTCCACGAGACTTGAGGTCCTTGATAACATCATCCATTTGGCCAAAATCGATTATGTCTGAATAAGTTCATGCGATTAAAAAAGATCCTAGAGTACAGCTTTCACTCACAAAAGACATTCTAAGATTTTTTCACATACAGCCACGATTATCATTAGTGAACGAGAAACACTATTTTTTATTTTGCAGTAGACTTTAAAAATATTAAACATAAGCGAAAAGGTGGCTGGGTACAGACAGAAAAATTATACACGGTATCCACATTTGTTAATTCAGTTGGCTTACCTTTGGCCTATTTCGAAAAGTTTTCAGGCTATACAAATTACAAAAAATAATTAGTGAAAATTTTTGAAAACGCATTCTGTAGAGGACATTCAAGTCTACCAAATGAATGAAAAGCTTGTTCTAGAAGCAGACAAAGTCCAAAATAGCAGTCAGAGAAAAAAATTCCATTGAATTAACAAATCTGCATGCCGTATAGAATAGTTTTTATCACCATCCAACCTTTTCCTATTTTTACTACTTTTGAGGTCCTTTACATCGTGCTTAATTTTTTTCGGGCGAAGCTTTTTGCGCCACGATTTGACTTTTTCTCTGTCACGTTTTTACAGTTTTGGTCAAAAAAAGCAAAACGTGGCAGAAAAAGCTTTTTTAACCAAAACTGGAAAAGTGTGGCAGAAAAAAGCCAAATCGTAGCACAAAAAAGCTTCGTCCGAAAAAAAGATTTATTTGATTTGTTTATGGTGGAAAAAAGATTTATCCACTTTTTTCTCGTTCACTGATCAAAATAATGACTACTCACGGGATTCGTGTGAAACAAACGTTCAATAAAAACGAAAAATCTTTTTAACTTTTTAGCAAAAAATAGGAAAGGATTCACTTTTAGCCATTATTAGCTAAAAGATTGATTTCCAGACAAAATTAATACAATATTTTCCGGCCATGTTTTACTTATGACTGCCTTTTTCACTTTGTCCCCCTGTTAGTTTTTTTAACGTTTTATATTTTTACTGTTTGTCTAAAAAAATTAGACCAAATCATGGTACACAATTAGGTTGTAGAAAAAGTGGCAGAAAGTAAAAAAATATTATTGTTATCCTGAATAAAAGACGATAAAAAACAGCAGGGTGAACCAAGGCAAAAAAAGTATAAAAATAAGTAAAACAGGGTAATTAAAAACTTATTCTCTAAAACCGCCCGGTGAAGTTTTTTTTTTCAAGCTGTTTCTAGCAGAACATGGGGGAGTTAACAGAGTGATGGCAGATGTTGAAGAAAATACAATAATCTCGACTAAAAGTTTTTACAGAAAAAGTTGATGCAGCAGCTTACAAAAAAAACAACTGATCAATCGTGATCCTTTTTTATCAACCAAAACATCCTTGCCATTGCTCCTTTCTTCAAAAAATCAATGAAACGCCTTGTTGTACAAGAAGTGTAGCTTCTCTGATGGTTGAAACTTATTTCAGCTTAAAAAATATTTTGCTTTTTTTAAATTACAAAACAATTTTAAACATTACAAGTTTTTTCTCGTAAAATCTGTTTTCACACAACGGCGCAGTTTTTCATTACAATATTCTTGCTGTGTAATGTCGAAAATAGGTATCTTCTACTATTTAGTCACATCCAGACATGTGCACGGGCCGGAAATTTCACGGCCCGGCCGCCAAATGTTTTCGTGAGCCCGGCCCGCGGAAATTTTAAAAGTGAAGCCCGGCCCGGCCGGCCGGGCTGGCCCGCAAAGCCCGGTTCTTTATATATGCGGGGGACAGAAAACAAAAGTCATATAAAATAATTTCATTCAAATAACGATCCACTTCATCAGTTAAGCCGGCTTCTCAAATAGAGTTGTACTAAACTGCAATCACAATAAAAACTAATCTATACCGTCCAAAAACATCCTCATCACCGAAGTCTCTCCAGAATCTTTCTTGTCGTTGCAATTAAGGTCTTGCGTAGTGTTCATCGTCTGCTCTTGCTTCTGAAGAAGAATTGGCGATGAGTGAGAAAAAGTTGGAAACGATTGAAAATTGTGTGACATTGAAAATATCGGGATTTTGAAAAGGGGTGATTTGAAGAGGCGGAATTTTGAAAATTATTAATTGGCGGGCCGAGGCGGGCTGGCCTGGCCCGATCGAGTTTAGGCCCGGCCCGGCCCGCCCACTTCCGAAATCTATGAGCCCGGCCCGGCCCGTAAAAACTACGGCCGCAGATAAGTCGATCTGGATTCACATACTTTTGAAAAAGGCTATACAAAAATGTAGTCTTTCAAAAATGTATTGGCACTAGTGTTGTAGATCTCGGCACCGTCCTTCTGCCGTGTTAATTTACAAAGGATTTTTACGTCTTAATTTCTTCGGCACCAGGCCGGTGCTACTATTTAGAAAGGTTTGAATCATTATTTTTTTTATTCCTAGCTCGGTGCCGATGTCTGAGCTCCCTAATAATTTGCGGCACCGGGCTGGTGATTTTAATAACTGCCAGAACAAAATGCGTGGTGGCGCATTTTGTAAATTTTTGTAAATCGTGTTTGGTCCCTTAAGGCAAAGAGTCAAATATTAGGTAAGATTTTTTTTCAAAAATCCATTTTTCATGTGAGAAAGTGTTAGAAAATAGCTTTTCTATCGTTTTAAGCACATAAAAAATTACTTAGGAGTCGTTTAAACACGATTTACAAAAATTTACAAAATGCTTTTTTTAAATTTTCTAAAATTTTTCCATCATCCATTTAGGATAGCACAGAATTGCATGCTTCTAATTGCCGCCCGGGGCGGCAATTAGAAGCATGCAATTTTTTCAACTTCAAGTGGTTCAAATCTCGTGTTTTCATTTACTGTTTGAGCTGTGTAAAAGTGCCTGTTAGATTTTTGAAATCCCTCGCAGGCACTTTTTACACAGCTCAAACA
Organism: Ditylenchus dipsaci; assembly: GCA_004194705.1. Classification (NCBI taxonomy): domain Eukaryota; kingdom Metazoa; phylum Nematoda; class Chromadorea; order Rhabditida; family Anguinidae; genus Ditylenchus; species Ditylenchus dipsaci. Next base: position 40,525 of record SADC01000449.1, read on the forward strand.
GTAGATGAAAACACGAATTTTGAACCACTTGAAGTTAGAGGGGGCGGCAATTAGAGGAAATACGATATTTCGCTTTGAATTTTTCAATTTTCTTTACATACAATTACTGCTATTTTTTTGTTAGTTGTCCTTAATATCGTTTGCAACCAATTACTTTGAAATTTTGAATATTTCAAGAGGAGATAGAACATTTAAAAATGTGAATCTGCAGTGCTAATGTTTTGAATAATGAAATTTATCACTCAATTTATTTTTACATATAAAAGATTTTGCGTGAAGAAGACTTTGGCGTTGGTATTTTAAAACTGCGTGCAACATTATCTTCTTTTCTTCTGGCTACTTTTTTCAAGCACATATTCTAATATTTATGGTGTATACGCATAAAAAATTTATCATGTTTAATACTTTCGTACAGATGCCGTTTTCTTCTAATATAATATCCGAGCTTTATATAGAACCATGCGATTTCCCAAACTTCAAGTGGTCTAAAAATTTTTGTCTTCAAAGTTGGTGAGCTCTGTGTAAAGTACCTAATAAGTTTGTCTGGCACCTTTCACATAATTCAAACATAAGAAAAACAGAAATTTTATGTCACTTTTAATTAGGCGGGTTTTATACTGGAGCGAGTGTTATATTGAAGGAAATACGGTACAGTGGAGTCTCTCATTAACATACACCCCTCAAGTTCGTTTCCGCCTAGGGTCCGACACTTTTTTAGCCCCATTTTTTCGAACTTTTTCCAGTTCTGTTTTGTCAGTCTGGTCCCAAGGACTCCAATTTTGCCGATCGTTTTTGCAAAAAAGCAATAGCTGTCAAAATAGAACTGGGAAAAATTTGAAAAAATGGGGCTAAAAAAAGTATCGGACCCTAGGCGGGAACGAACTTACGGGGGTGTATGTTAATGAGGGACTCGACTGTATAGCCATTTGCAGCAAAGAAATGCTCAATTTCCTGCGCAGAAAGCAAAAACCCCCTGCTATCAATACGGTAATTTTGCTAAGAAAATCATGAGATTTTATGTTTTTTTCAGGTTCTGGTGCGATCTTTAGTCATTAAGTATATTAATGACCACCACTACCGCCAACTTAGTGGGGAAAAGCTGAATGGGGAAGTGCATGGAATTCTACTCGGTCGAGTAGATGCTGACGGAGAAGCGACTATTACCAACAGCTTTCCTGGTAATTTTAATTAACCATTCAAATACATAAAGTTTGGATTACGTAATATTAGGGCTATACTATAGAATCCCCCCCCCCCCCAGCTAGCGAAAAATTTACTTTTCCTGAAGGGGAAAGGACCCGTCCCATTTTGATTCTCGTGCTCTGAATAGGCACGGAAACACTTTTGTTTCCGAAAAATCGAAAAAAAAATTTTTTCGATTTGCCTTGGTCCCCAAGGTAAAAAATTTAGGAAAATTCAAAAAAAATATTTTTTGAATTCCCGCCAAAACATTTTTTAAGGGAATTAGGGCTCTATTGGGACGGGAAGGGATAAAAGAGTGCCACTAATCACACAGAGCCCATTAACAAGAAGATGTTGAACATAGTTTTGAATACTGGGGCCTACCGCATAAATAAACTCTGGTATGCATGCTTTTTCATGCATCCAGAGTCACTTTCGAGTGATTTGTGTCTAAGGTATGTGGGTGTGCGCATCTCAACTCCAAGCAACCAAGCCCCTGCGGCCCGAAGGGGGCGCAGGGGGCTTGAGAGTTAGAGATGCGCGCACTCACTTACCTTAGACATGATTCCGAGAAGTACTCTTGACCATAAAATGCATATAGAGTCTTTTTTTGCCACGGCCCAGTTGAAAAACATGGTAGGACATCCGAAGTAGTCCAGAATTCACTTTTTCATAATTTTTCCATGAAGGTGGCCCCTTTTATTCCCTTCCCTCCCAATACAGCCTAAATTTCTTAAAAATGTTTTGGCGGAAATTCAAAAAAATATTTTTTTGAATTTTCTTAAATTTTTTACCTTGAGGGACCAAGGCAAATCGAAAAATTTTTTTTTTCGATTGTTCGGAAACTAAAGTGTTTCCGTGCCTATTCAGAGCACGAGAATCAAAATGGGACGGGTCCTTTCCCCTTCAGGAAAAGTAAATTTTTCGCTAGCTGGGAGGGGGATTCCATAGTGTTACCAATATTAGTTTACCAATAAATTATTAGTAATAATAAAAAAACTGGTGAATGGAAAACTGTTAATACTAGATGGTTATACAGTCTACGCTCGATGTAGGGAATTCCCTCAAGTTCGTTTCCGCTTAGGGTGAAATACCTTTCTTACTTCAATTTTCGAAGCTCTTTTTTTTTTGAAATATCGCAAGCTTTCCGGTTTTGCCGATCATTTTTCAGAGTCCAAAAACATGGTTTCCTAAAAAGCAAAAGCTCTATATTAAAACCCCCTTTTTTGAAAATATGGGTTGTTAAATTGATTTTTGGGTTGTTAGGAGAAAAAAGTTCTCGGACACTGAAAAACGATGGACAAAATCAGAAGGGCAAACCTTTTTATCTGCCGAAAAAAAAACTTTTTTGCCGCTAAAAAACTTTTTTTATGACGCAAATTTTTTCTCGACATCAAACGCTTTTTCATGGCACAAGAAAATTGTTGTAACGAGTATTTTGACTGCAAAATTAAGTTTTTAAGCGGCAAGAAAAAGCATTTTCCAGCAGAAAAAAGTATTTTTACAGTATAAAATTTTACGGCAAAAATATCATTTTTACGGCAAGAAAAATGTTCGCCTAGATCGCAATTCTTGCAATATTTGGGACCAGACTATAATTACTTTTTCAAAAAAATGGCTTTGAATCCGATCTTTTTGTATGCGTTTTTAATTTTCGATTTTTTCAAATCTGAAAGAATAGATCTTCGATTGAAATTGCGACTATACATCGTTTTTAGTACCAGATATTCTCAGCACTCACTACATAAAGAAGACAATGAAATCTTGGTTCAAAGAAGACTCTCTTCTAGGGTGGTACAGGACTGGAAGTAATAAGTCAGTTGAGGTAAGTTTATTGCTTCTTTTACTTTGAAAATGCGTTCTCTACAGTGTCTTTTTTAAAACCAGGCTGAATGGTAAAAAGCTACTTAGGTCTGAAAAATCGTCCTCGGTGGTGCAGTGCGTAGGTGTTTGTGTTTTTCGGCCCAAATAGTGTTGCAGGTTCGATCCCACGTGGTGGCACGCTATTTATTTTGGCTTGTTTGGCCAGTTTTAGAGGTTATAAGACTTTTTTGACGCCAGATTCGGAATCAGCGACCCAAATTACTCTTAGAACTGGTCAAACAAGCCAAAATAAATAGCATGCCACCATGTGGGATCAAACCTGCAACACCATTTAAACCCAAAAATATAAACCCTGACGCACGGCGCCATGAAGGCCACTTTTTCAAGCCTAAGTAGCTTTTCTAGCTTAGGCTTAGAGCCATGCCTTTTATCCTTTTTGCGTTAAATGTGATATTGATGGTTTCAGACCAGAAAAATTAGGTTTCAGACTGATTTAGTTTGGGAAAAGTTGCAACGTCAACAAAAAAGAATCGTCCTACCACAAAAGGATAATTTTTTCTGAAGAGATTGAAACACTGCTGGTCCCAACCTTTTCACTGTAATGCCTTCGTACAGCAACGCTTTTACATACACAAAAAATCGGTAGTACTGTGAACACAGGTTCTTATATTCTTTAAATGCCATCTTGTAGATTATAATCGATTTACTACATATAGCTTTTCCGAACAGAATCTTTTCACTAATTCTAAGCCGAAAATTTGACGGCGGAAAATTTGGCGGAATTCTAAGAGCCATTATGTATATTTGCTTTGCGATTCCGAATTTCTGACACCCGATTCATGTCCAGCATGGTCGCTTTTGCTTAAAAAAGTTGCCTCGCCAAGTCGCTTAGAAAAAGGAGAAGGAAAGCCGCTTAGTCGCTTTGCCAATTTTTTGTTGTCTTGAGTGAAATTGAAAAATATGAGTGATTTCTGAGATTAAAGTCATAAGCAAAGCGACCATGCTGGACACGAATACAGTGTCTGAAATTTGAAGCCCCAAAACAAGTATACATAATGGCTCTTTTAAAATTCCGCCAAATTTTCTGCCGCCAAATATTTCGCCGCCAAATTTTCCGCCGTCGGATTTTCCGCCGCCAAATCATCTCCCATCAAAAATTTTCATTGCTCACACACTCCCTTCCGTATCCATCTGTTTTTGTTAACTTTTAGTCTAATTCACCTTTTGCTAGTTTCTTTGACCCAGTAGTCGGAATTTTTTATCTTCGAAAAACTATACTAAATCAACTATGGTCTACAAGATGGCATTACAAAATATATAAAACGCCTGAAAATAATCTATTTATTTATATTTCTGACTTTAGGGGGTTAGGCACTATTTTGCATCGTCAAGCAAAAATCGCCTAGATGAGCTCGTGCTCATTCTGAGTCAGGGTAGTGCGCTTTTCGAATGAGCGTGGTGCAGATCTATGCGTTTTTGGGTCCACTCAATTCAGACGGTACAAAATAGTGCTTAACTCCCGTAAGTCAGAAATGAAGAAGGTTTATTTTGAGGCATGTTATATGACATTGAGATCATAGTGTAGTCGGTTTCTTTGTCATTAGGTACTAGGATGTGTCAAAAATACTGTAGCGTAAATAGTGATTCGGTAAAATTACCCATTCCACGAAAAAAAATATTTTGGATTTTTCGCATACTTTTCCAAGAGTCTTGTTAGGTGACATATGTCACAAAACCTGAACAGAATGCAATTAACACAAATACTCCTGAAAATATACTTTTTAGTCTGATGTGGACATTCAAAAAACTCTGGCTAAATCTTTTGGATCCAGCCTGATGCTTATCCAACCGACAGGCTCTGATCAACAACCGACTGCTCTTTTGAGTGACAAGGTAATTACATACTAGACGAACAGTCGTCATCTGGCGTTACTGAAACATAATTTGAAACAACAAAGAAAGTGTTACCTGGGTTCCTCTATCTGTGAACTCTTTATATGAGTAAAATTATGCGAGTAGCACCATATGGCTTCCCTATCAGGGTAGCACCTAGCTAAACCTCGATGAAGAGGTCCTCTAACATGGTACAGTCAACCTCGCTATAGTGACACCCCTCGGACCGGTCTTGGAGTGTTACTATAACGAGGATATCACTATAGCGGGGGTTTTGGAAAAACCTTATGAAAAGTGTCACTGTATCGAGGGTTTCGCAAATGATAATACACAGTCACCTGTCAGAAAAAGCTCATTCCGTTCATTAATTTTGCTAAAACTACCCAGCTCAGCTGAATTCGGACGAAATGACCCAATGTTTTTTGAACCAAAAGCTAAAAAATTGGCTTTTGAATGGGCCGTCATTCAAAAAAATTGAGCACTTTGTTAAATTTACGCACAAAACAAATGTGCCAGGAAAATTTTGACCATCTCGTATGTCGATTGTGAAGCTGATAGGCAAATTTCACCATAGAAAGACAAATTCATTTATATTGCGTCATATTTGGGAGAACAAATCACAATCCAGACCCCACTATAAAATAGATCCCAGATTTCCATGGGCAAAAATTCAGAATAAATACTTATCTTTTAAATTATTTAAGAATCCAGCGGGCGTCCATCACTTTACTCAGCTTGGTCTCTATGTTGAAGCTAATGACAATGCTTTCGTAATTTGTGCTGTTACAACACTTAACAAATTTATTAAATTGAAAATTTAGTCAGAACTGTTTGTGAGGATAGCGCTGACTGATTCTCCATTAGATTTTGTCTCGATCAAGAACTTCCAAGATGTGTCTGGCTACGAGCGACATTATGCTAATCTGACCGCTTCCGCGGTTCCACAAACGAATCCAAGAGCTTTGCCAGCTCAAACAGGTAAATAGTCTATTAATTATGATGCTTTTAAAAAAGTCACTTTAGAAGCTTCAAGACAGATTTTGACCAGGGTCATCAAACTGAGAAGACGTGGCCGGATCCAAGGTGCCTACGGTGCGCTAAAAAGGCCGTGAATGAAAAAAAAATGGAGAGAGACACGCACTATCAACTTGAATACGGCAAAATAATGGAATTGATGGATCCAAATAACCCAATGCCAGCTTACAGAGCCTACAGTAGAGCTTTGGTGGCTGATCCCGCGAATGAAGAAGCCAAAAAGTAGGTTTTAACTTTTTTTTGGCGCAAATATATTTTTTTTGGCGCAAATTTTTGTTTTGCGTCATAAGATTTAAAATTTTCAACTTTTTTAAAAAGTTTTAACATTATCATGTAGCCCTGCGACTCTAATTTCTAACGAGGTACCATTTATTGCATCATTTTTAATAAATGTAATACGAAAAGGGGAAAGTATGAACCAAATCAGAACAACAATTAGGTTAATACTTTTAGCTTTTTCTATCATATTTTTCAGAGGTGATGCAATAAATGATACCTTATTAGAAACTAGAAGAGCAGAGCTACATGATGATGTTAAAACTTTTGAAAAAAGTTGAAAATCTTTAATTGTAATGACGCAAAATAAATATTTGCGCCAGAAAAGTACATTTGCGCCAAAAAAGTGTTTTTGCGCCAGAAAAAAGTATCGTCTTCGAGTAAGTCAACTTCCGATTTCTCAAAAGGTTAAAATTTTCACCATTAAGACCCGCGCCTCTCGATAAGCCATCACCCTATTAAAAAAACAATTTTTCAAAATAGAGTGACGGCTTATCGAGAAGCGCGGGTCTTGATGGTCAAAATTTTGACTTTTTGAGAAACGATCGGCAGAATCAGAATCTTTGCGATATTATAGACTGACAAATTAGTTTCGGCAAAAACATTCAAAAATTGGGGTAATTCAAGAAAAGGTGGGCTTATATTTTTCGTAAACTTTCTTATAGGAGGCCTTCTATTAGAGGGCGGTTTCTATTAGAAGAAATACAGTATTTTGATATTCAACCAGAAACAATAGTACTTATTTGAAAGAGATTTTTGTGGAGCGAAATGAGGTTTTATGTGGTTTGGGTTCAATGACGAAATTGCGAGATAGAGCCGTTTGAAGTTGATAATTTAAAAAAGGAAGTGCCCAAGAGCTTATTCACTCAAAATGCATGTTTCTCGAACATTTTTTAAGAAAACCTTAAAATTCCAACCTTTTCAAATTTGTGAGATATTTTTATACAAGACTCACACGTTGTGCGCAAAACAGATAAAATTATCTGAACCGATAAATTCATCTGTCAGATAAAAATCAAAATTTTTTTGTCTCACAGATAAATTTATCTGTCAGATAAATTTTTATCCGACAGATAAATTTTTATCTAACAGATAAAACTTCACCTATCAGATAAAATCAGTGTTTTCAAAAGTCATATACCGTCTGAATTTATCTGTGACTGTAATTATTCAGAAATAATTAGGTGATAGTCAGGTAGTATTCACTAGAATAATCATTTTGTGGGACACCAAAAAACAAGACAGTCGATGAAGACAACAAAGAAATATCTAATTCCACCTTTTTTTATTTCTAAAAATTCGGTCCAGAGCCAGTATGATGTCATTGAGATCAAATTCGTTGATTCTTCAGGATGTCTCTATGTATGTGGTTCGTATGTCAAAACTGTGGGTGTTGTTATAATGCGAAATGTACGAAATGTATAACTTACGCAACCGGCACACCTGAAAATCATCAATAGAAGATGTTTTAGAAAAACTATGACAGGCAAGAAAGATATGAAGACCTAAAGCTAACCAATTACCACATCCTAGCTTGTTTCGCGCACGAGTCCGTGATGTTTACCTGGAAAACAAGAAAATAAGTCCTAGAAAGTTTATATATGAGATCACCGTGACCACCGAGACAACAGTGCGAATCAGCAAAAAAACAGTGGAAATCAGTAACGAAAATATGCCACAAGGTGAAAATTACTATACCAATCACTGCCATCTAGCTAAAGACACCCTGAAAATCTAATTCAGAACCCTTGGGTTGAGCTAGAGGAGGTATCAAGAATACTCGGGCAGAAAAATAGCAAAAAAATTGTGGGAATTCAATTTTATCTGATAGGTGAAGTTTTATCTGTCAGATAAATTTTTGTCTGTGAGACAAAAAATTTTTGATTTTCATCTGACAGATAAATTTATCGGTTCAGATAATTTTATCTGTTTTGCGCACAACGGACTCACAATAAAATACATTTCTGGCAAAGCCAAACCTCTCCATAGAGGGCTTATTTTTACAGATTAGGTATTTTGAACCAAAGTGGCTGTTAAATCGAGATTTGATTGTATTGACATTTTAGACCAAATAGTTCAATTGCAGGTGTTTGGATGAAGTACAACCACGTGTGGATACCTTTTTGAATGCTAAGCTGTCAGAGCTGAACGAGGCTTACAAGCTGTATGAGGCTATACCGCGTTCCAACCCTGGTTTGAATCAAGCGCTCAAAGACCTCTACTTTCGCCATATATTTGAGACCAACGCAATTGAAGGAAACAAGCTCACACTAGAGGAAACCAAGAATACTTTATTGTTTGAAAAGCCATTGGAACTGAAAAGTAAGGATGAGAAAGAAGTTGCTGGAATCAAGGAAGCGATGCAAATACTTGAGAATCCACCATCTATTCAAGATGTTAATATTGAAGTAGGTTAAGATGGAGCTTTTTGGTCTACTACAGATTAATTCCAAACCAGTATACGGTATTATCTCTACTAGCACAGTCAACTCCCTCCATAGTGCGTACCCAAGAAACCGGCGCTAGGTGTGCACTAGGGTGAGGGGTTACTATGGGACTTGACTGTGTGGTGGCCAGCCGCATCGGAACCGGGTGTGCACTATGTAGGGAGTTGACTGCAGCCCCCTGTCGAATAGAACCACCCCCTCCTTACAATCCAGGCTATTCAGTTAATAACCGGGTGGTTGGAGTTTTCTCCAATTAGTTGTTTCTGTTACTTGTGATCAGTGCTGTAAATTTTGGAATTTCGGCACCGGCACCGCACCGGCACCAGCCTTCGAATTTTCGGCACCGGGCACCGTGCCATTTACAGCACCGCTTGTGATACAGTTGGTGAAGGACAATAATTCAAGTTAACTTCTAGATGCTCTGGGGTAAATTTTTGTATTCAAAGTTTTGAAATAAGGACAAAAATATAAAAAGCCAATATAAAATTGATCGGAAAAAAGACTTTTTTAATCGAGAAAAAAAAGTAAATTAGTTGGAAAAAAGTATTGTCCCTTGTACCCAGGGCCGCGATTTGGGGTAGGGGGTGGGGGGTGTCGTAGGGGTAATTACCCACCCCCCCTCCCCTTTGGAAATACGTTAGCCCCCCCCCCACGACCGTGAAAAGTGGGCAAATTACCCCCCCCCCCTTTGAGTAAGTTCAAGTTGCGGCCCTGCTTGTACCATACCAGCACGTTACAGAAACAATTTCAAATTTGAAAAAGGTGGGTGGGGACCAGGGCGGTGTCTTCAGCAGGCTGAGTTTGAATTAGCGTGCTGAGTTAGAACTCAGCCATCAGCCGGCTGATGGAAAAAATGGTAAAATGTTTTCCACTATTCTTAAGCACACTACCTCTATATAAAGCCTACTTAAGCAACATCCATTAAATTGGATTGAAAGGGGCGTTATATCGAGAGTAGACTGCACAGTTTGATTGCATAAATTTAGGACATATTATGGATTCACGGGAGGGTTCTGAGCCAAGCAGACCCTGACATTGCTGGCAAAATCAGGGATGGAGAAGTGCGCATTGGTCGCACTGAGGCGACGGAAGAAGGCCAACTACAGAGAGTCCTGGACGATTTCATCGGCTTCCTGAACGACCCTCATTCAGTTGACACAATCCATCCAGTCGAACTTGCCTGTTTTGCACAATACTACTATGTATGTTAAACACAAGCAAACCCATAATTTTTTGAGCCAAATATTTGGAAATATTTTTGGAATATTTTGTGTAAAATGGTCTTTTTGGCAAACAGTTTTTTGCTGCTCTTGGCCTCAAAGCGATGGTAGCCGAAAAATCAATAAGGCTTCCCAACCCAATAAAGTCAACCTTCTATATAAGATACAGCTGGGTTCGTTGCTGACTGATAAATTTGCATTCGATTTTAGTACATACGATTTCTTTTTGAAAAACATCTCTACAGCAAGTCCTAGGTGAAGACTACATATCTAAATAGCGATTTAAGATACACTTCTGTATAAGATACAGCTGGGCTCGGTACCCAGGGTGTATCTTAAATCGAAGGTTGACTGTAAGTACCTTCAGTTTCTATTTTTTCCGGTGCCAAAATGCCCGTTGAAAAGACTGCTGAATTTCAAAATTTTTGCCTTGCATTTTAGCTTGACCCCATAAAAAGCTGCCTTTCGTGCAGAAACTTGAAATAAATATTTATTATCAAGCCATAACATAACAGTATTTAGATCACAATCCATCCCCATTTTGATGGAAATGGTAGAACCAGCCGCATTATGACAAGCACTCTGTTAAGCCACTTCAAGTTCCCACCTTTAATTGTATATGCCGAGAAGAAGAAGGAGTATCTCATAGTATAGATGGGGCGATAAATTCCTACAACAGAGATTCCAGAGAGTTTGTCAGGCACCTGGTGGAGCAGATGACCAACCACATTCAGGTAGTTTATTTTTTGAAATTAGGAAATAATACTCATTTTAGGACCTCATCTCCCACACTTGGACAGATTCCTCTGCTGCTGGATCATTCAGTTCTTCTGCAGATCGAAAATACGAAGGCAAAATAATAAATAATAATTATGGCTCGTTTAGGAACCCGGAGTTGGAGTGATCTGGAGTGATCTCATCCGAATCTGAGTGATGGCCATTTACAAGCTTGAAAATATCGGATCATAGCTGCGTCCCAAAGAAATGGGCACCATGCACACCACCCTCGAAAAATCAGTGGCGCCCCAGGGCGAGGCCCCTGAATGAACCGGCTCATCGTCAGCACCCATTACTCCAACTCAGGTCCCTAAACGATTCATTCATTTTATTTGGTCATCCAATCAACTCTTTAAAGTACATCACCAACTCCCGAAATTTATCACCCAAAGAAAATATTTATCACCGATGTTTATATTGTAACTCTTACGAGCTTTATCCATTCTCTTTTTTTATTTTGGCTGAGCGCACAAAAATTTTGAGACCGATCCCGAATTTTGTAAAATTTTGAAACTTTCAAAAATAAACGCCATGCGCGCTTCTGAGAGAACGTACGGTAGTTCTGTTTATCAGCAATACTGTTCGTTGTCCATACTGGCGTCGATACTGTAATTGAACTTGCTCGAGAGAGCCGTACCTTTCATAACATATAAAATTCACACTTTTTGATCTACTAAGCTACCCATTTTTAGCTAATTTCATGGTTATAGCCGGGGTGTGGATAATCAGGCTTTACCTCTTCACTCTTGAATTTTTTTGAAAAACATTGTAGATCAAAAACAGTGAAAATCAAAAACGGTGTAGGTATAATGGTATAATATAATAGGTATGATAAGTATAACCTATGGGAGAGAGCCGCTTGAGCAAGTCTTACCAGCTAAGACTAGTGTTGGACAATTTGGCGTAGAAAGATGAATCCCATATTTCTACGAAGAATTCTATAATATCTATCCTGTCCTAAGGGGGGGGGGGGTGGTGAATTACGTAGAGTTGAAAAAGTGGCCTCCATGGCGCAGTGCGTGAGCGTTTTTTGGCCCGAAACGGTGTTGCAGGTTCGATCCCACTAGGTGACATGCTATTTATTTCTGCTTGTTTGACCAGTTCTAGGGGTAATTTGGTCGCTGATTCCGAATCTGGCGTCAAAAAAGTCTTATAACCTCTAAAACTGGTCAAACAAGCCAAAATAAATAGCGTGCCACACGTGGGATCGAACCTGCAACACTATTTCGGGCCAACAAACGCAAATGCTTACGCACTGCGCCATGGACAAGGGAACAAGGAAGGTAACTTGTAACCAACTCCCCCTTTTAAACCAATATATAGAGTAGAAAAACCATAGAATTCTACCGAATCGACCATCTCTAGCCGGGACCAATTCACCCGCACTTCGACCAGGATTTTTTTGTCTACCTCATTGATCTATCTCTTCCATGAAATCAACGAAGATCTCATCGGAAAACCATAAATGCAACATTTATTAGAAAAATAATAGCAAAAAACAATGTACCATCAATGTACCAATTCTATATGTTTTATGCTTTATTAGACCGCCTGGTTGAAGTTCTTCGAAGGTCCTCCGAATTGGCTGAGTATGTTAACTATGCATGTATAACTTTGATATTTCATTTTCCATCTATTTAGATATTATAAACACTTTCATGGAACTTTCTTTGAATGCTGTGATATCCTGTCTTTTACTAACTAATTTCTTCGTGTTGTTGAGATCAGGGTTCGACATTTGTGTGTTTTACAGGAAGAATGTTGAACCCTTGTTAAGATGGATTTTGGCTTTGAACAAATATTTGTGTGCAGCTTTTACTCATATGAGTGTGGAAATCATGTGTTGTTGTGTGGAAATTTGTATAAAAACTATACTAGCTAGTTTTTCTTTAAATGTTGTGTTTTTTCCGTATTGAAAGTAAATAAAATAATATTTATAGAAAGGCCGATCGTGAAAGGCAGCAGGAGGAGTTGAAGCTAAAAGAGAAAGTTTGGAAGGCCACTAAAGTGGTATTGCAACGTCGACATGGCACTGGAGGTGAAAATTTAAAACTCGCTAAATAGGTTACCAGGGGCATACCGCGGACAAATTTCGAATTTGAAAAAGCCGTGAAGAAGTAAATTCAAAAAAGAAATAGCTTCAAATACAAACCTGTCAATTTTAAAGGACCATAGCCGTTGGTGACAACGAGAATTCCACATTTGGAAATGCGCGCGGGACGCCGCGATTATTGTAAAAAAATATTCAGGAATATTTTTTAGTAAACTAATAATTAAATCATCAAAAAGGCAAAGCAGGCATCGGGAATCGAACACACTAGCAATTTAGACCGGTGGACGCGCTTTACCACTGCAAGTGACTTGTTTATCGTTCCCTATTTTATTCTTAGTAACTTTATTCCAAAAACAAATTAAAAAGTGTCCATCGAGCAATAAAATGTGTGAAATTCTCGTTGTCGGTGAAGGCTATGGTCCTTTAAGACGAAAACACAATGAGGAGGCTGTTTGCGGATGCTAAATCAGATTTTTCACACGGAAACAAATGTGTATAGCTATAACTTTTTTTATTTTTTTTCAAAAATTATACTGTTGGTGCTATTTTGTAGCTAAGATTCAGGGTTACCCGATGAGTTATTGATAAAGTAGGTGTTTACAAAAAATTGTGTTTAAAAAGAAAGAATCCGCCCAAGCATCCGCACTCATTCGAGTTAAGATTCTTGGGGGATTCTTAAAATTTTATCCGAGTTTTTAAAGCAATATTTACTCAGTCAATAGCTCATTTGGTAGTCGTAAACCTCAACTATATGATGTGAGAAGATGCAAAAGCAACTGGAAAACAAAAAAACCCACACGAATTGAATAATTTTTGGAAAAAATCGAGACTTTTATCCTAAAACAATACTGCTGATCGTTATTTCGAGTCTTTTAAAGAGTTCAATGACACATCCAAACAAAAATAACAATAACCAATTAAGTGTTAAGGCGGGCTCGTGTGCCGTATTTATTAATGAAAAGAAGCGGAGAACAGCAATGCGGTGCTTACTAGGAGTAAAAAAGTTTACTATGCCTATAATTTTGTATCATCGGTCGTCATCGATGGCTGAGATTCTTTCACGAAGCAGGAAGCGGCGTTAGTGAACTTTGACGTTCTCGATGATTCCTTGGTCACAAGGCTAAAAGAAAAATTTCAAATAAACACTTGCCTTGAACCTTCGATGCCAACTTTTTCCTGAAAGGAAAACCGATTCGAAAAAGCAGATCAAAACCAGAGAAAATAATATTACTATGACCGAAGGACCAGTGATTGCGACGTTCTGACTTCTGACAGACTTCACCCAGCGCAGGAGTGCCTCTTCCAGATCTTCGTGTTTGGCTGCCTTCAAATGAGCTCGCTTGGCTTCTCTGCCTTCATCAATTGCATTGAGGGTGACGCCTCTTCTTTAAGAATCCCCATGATTATTGACTGCGCAATCTTGAACTGTTTCCTTAGATCCCTCGAACTTTTACTTTCAGAAGCCTCAATGATCTTCTTCTTGTCTTTAAGTGAGATGATGCGGCGCTTCTTGCTTATAGTTTCCATGATAAGCCTGAAAAAATAAAATTACATAACTCAAAGACGAACAAATTGAACACACAAAAATAAATAATGACAAAACTGCAACAAAATTTGCTCGAAAAAAAATGTGGCAATTAAAAAATTCATTTTTTTGGTTGTGATCGCTGAACGAGTGTAATTTTTACTGTCGGCACCAACTGGATGATCGTGATACCGAGGTGATCGTTAAATCGAGAGTGATCGCTATATCGGGTGATCGTTAAATCGAGACTCGACTGTAGTCTGTTTTAGCATCGGCAAACAGACTCTTTATTGTGAATGCGCCTTTAAAGGGCATGCTCGCCACGATTGGAATATTTTAAAGGCGGGTACCAGGTCAATTCAAACGAGTATTATTTTAAAATAAATTTAAGTTAAGCACCCTGCGTGGAATAAGTAATCAAAAACAATTTTCACTTTTTTACTTAAAGAACCATAGTTTTTGCGCACAGCGGCATGTGCAAATTTGAATTGGCGGGGACACTTCTCTTTTGTCGCGCACTGTACTCTTTGGTGTCATTTGAAACGACTCGAAAGAGTACAGTGAGAGACGTGTCCGCCGCCAATTCAAATTTTGGTCATGTCGCTGCACGCAAAAACCATGGTCCTTTAAGTAAAAAGTACCCAAATGTATGTCCAGACCTAGGAAAATGTGCGTAACACAGTTATTAGTCACAACTTCCGTATGCTGACCTACCCCTAAGACTAAGGGCTAATCCTAAGCTTGTCGTTCCAAAGGGTAGTTACAGCAATTTTTAAAAGGTTGGATTCTTGGGGGGGGGTTGTGGTGGTTATTAGTTACTAGAGGTTAATTGGCGGACAAATTTTGCCTCAAGCGAGCATAACCCTTTAAAGGACCATACTTGTTGATGACAATGATTGTTGATGACAACGAGATTTGGCAAATTCAAAATCGCGCGGGACACTTTTTTTTACTACAAAAATACTCTTTGAATTATGTATTGTTGCATGGTAAGGAAATTAATCAAATTTGATTTCGTTTCATTATTAATCAAAAAATAATCAAAATTTTTGGGTGCATGTTTCGCCTCTTTGCATCGGTTTTTGTGAATATGTTGCTAGCTGTCAAAAGCAAAGTTGTAGAACAGAATCTCCTGACCAACTTTGTTTTTGACAGCTAGCACATATTCACAAAAAATCGATGCAAAGAGGCAAAACATACACCCAAAATTTTGATTATTTTTCGATTAATAATCAAACTTAATCAAATTTGATTAATTTCCTTACCATGATTGTTGGTATATGAAAATAAAAAACGAAAATAAAAGAGCTAGTTGGCTCAGTGGTATAGTAGCGTTGTGTGGTGTTTGTCGATGTTGGGTTCGATTTGGTGTACGGTCAGTTCACCCCATGATCAGTTCGCCCCGGTCAGTTCGCCCCACGATCAGTTCGCCCCGTTTATGTTCTAGGCTTAGGCAAGGGTAGGCCAGCGTATGTTAGGACGCACTCAAACATGTTCCCGAACTACAAAAAAGTTAAAAAAATAAGTTCGGGTTTGTTTTTTGTGACATAATGGTCATTTTAAAAACGGGGCGAACTGATCGTGGGCGAACTGACCGGGGCGAACTGATCGTGGGGCGAACTGACCTGTCTCCGTTCGATTCCACCGTCTGCTCTGTTTTTTTTGATCATTTATGTTAGTACACGATAAAAGATTTAAAAAATAATTTCGAGGCTCTACCCTGTTTCGTCCCAAATTGTTTGCGCCAAAAATCGTTATAGCCATAAACGTAATATTTTTAATTAATTAGTTTGCTACATATGGATTTTCTAACTAATTTTATGGACATTCTCATTTAAAAGTTAATACTCAAATTGATGCTAGAGAGCAGGGCTACTAGGGTTGCTGAAATGGCCGGCCACAATCTTTTCGGGAATATTCCCGGAATATTCCCGGCCATTATCTTTTTTCCGGCCACTTTCGGCCATATTCCCCAAAATGACACTCTAAGCATTTTATTCTATAAGACATAACAATTCCATCAAAAATTGTCCATAAACACATCAAACTCATTCTCAATAATGTTAGTTTCTTCTGTTTCTTGCTCCTCTGCTTCTTCCATCGGCTGTTCCACTCGCGCTTTCTTGAAGTCATCCTTGTACTCCAGCGTCAAGTTGTGCTTGATGAAAGTCACTTGAGAGGCTGTATCGACCTTCATACTAAAGCAATCATAAGAACTTGCCACTCAAACAAAATACAAACCTATTGCGAAGCTTTGTGTGAATTCCACCTCGGAAAGACCAGTTTCTTTCAGTTGGAGCAGCTGATATTGGAACGTTGTGAAGCATTTGGACGATCTTGGAGAGAAGCGTGTCCGAGAAGAAGGCTGTCCACCAGGTTAGCGCATCCGTTGTGTTGACTGCATCCCACGCGTACTTGCGGTTCTCTTTGGCAAAGATTCCAATGCAAGCCAGCCACGAAGCCCATTCCGCCAATACCTGAAATAGGATCTCAATTCAAAGTCAACGAAATACGAAGTTTTACCGCTTGTTTCTGCGTCGCAAACACCGGGTTCTTCATAAGCTAGTTTGCCAGCAGCACGATCGCTTTCTGTTTCTCATCATTTGTTAGTGATTGTCCTCGATTGGAAGGCTCCAGCACATCCAGCAGATAGGCGACGTCCGACTTGGCAAATTCTTCTCGGTTACTCAGAATCTAAATAAACCTTTATAAGAGAACATTTTCAAAAAGCATTACCTCCGTCATCTCTTGCTTCATCTTGTCGAGAAAGCCACTTGTTTCAACTGCGAGCTTTGATTTGAGAATGCTTCACGGATCTTTATGTAAGCCCTAAACAAACATTTTAACCATAATCACTACAATCAGCAAACCATCTCGAATTAACTTCGTTGCCCTCGATTGATGTAATTGCTTCAGCCAGCGGAGAGAGAATCTTTTGCGCATCCATGACATCGAGCCAAAAGTCGTCCGACTCCCAGAGCATCTTCCTAAAAAAGACAATAACAAGGCAATAACAAGAGTGTGAGGAAGAACGAGAGAAGAAAACAAACTCTTGTCAGCAGGATGTCGATTTTTTCTTGATCGTTCTTGGAAGTCGAATCAAAGTAGTGCTTCAAATTGCCGGAGCTTGCTCTTGGGGATTCGGCGCTTTCAGAGATCTTCGCTTCGTGGACGTAGGAGACATGCTTCGGCTGCGACGAGCAACAGGTTTCTTTGAGAGACGATCGATTTCCTTCCTTGCATCAGTGCCAACTTTATTGCAGTTCTGAAATAATAACGTGAATCACGTTACGTGATACGCAACCAAAACGTCATTTACCTTCAAGTGCTCCTCCATTCTGCTTGGCTTTCCAGTGTAGTGCGCATTGCAGAACTTGCAGTAGCCGACAAAGATTAGTTTGGCCTTTCCATCCACCTCCTCTTTGCGATTGAAAAAAGACCAGCACCAGGCAAGCGGCTTTGTTACTTTCGACATTCCTAAAACACAACGACGATAAACACTTCCAAAAATGAGCACTGTCAAAATGACCACTGAAAAAAGTGATCTTCGACGCAAAAATAAGCAAAACAAATAAAAACTTTTTAACAGTGATTTAAAATTGGTTTTAGAAAATGGCAGATTTTCAATAGGTCGGCCACATTCTCGGCCATATTCCGGGAATATTCCGGAATATTCCCGGGAATATTCCCTGGAATATTCCCATTCAGCAACCCTAAGGGCTACATTGTGAGGATGAAATTGTAAATGACCATGTCTGCAATATTTGCTGAAAACCTAAAATTTCCGGAATCCTGGATTTTTTTGAGAACTTTTGGGGTTTTCAGCAAATATTGCAGACATGGTCATTTACAATTTCATGCTCAAAATGTAGCCCTGCTATCTAGCATCAATTTGAGTATAAATTTGTAAATGAGAATATCTACAAAATCAGTTAGAAAAACCATATGTAGAAAACTAATTAATTAAAAATGTAACGTTTTGGCTATAACGATTTTTGGCGGAAACAATTTGGGACGAAACAGGGTAGAGCCAATTTCGGAATAGAAAAGGCTGTAACTAAAAACACGCACCAAAATACTGATTTCCCGCAGTAAATTTATTATTTCCCGCAGTAAATTTGAATTTCAAACAAAATACTGATTTCCTGCAGTAAATTACTGATTTCCCGCAGTAAATTTTGTATTTCCCCCAGTAAATTTTGCGGGAATTTGAATTTTCAGGTCAGAAAATACCTTCAACTGGTCAGAATCCCACCCAGAGTGGCCAGAAGTCCCTGAAAGTTGGTTTTTTGGGGGTTTACTAAAGGGGGGGGTAAACTTTTTGCGAAAAATCGATTGAGCGGATCAAATTTCGGGTCCGATGGGCTCAATTGCTCAGGATTCCACCCTTAACCATTCTCAACCATCTTAAACCACCCTAGACCATCCCAAACTGCTCC
This sequence comes from Ditylenchus dipsaci, assembly GCA_004194705.1. Lineage (NCBI taxonomy): Eukaryota > Metazoa > Nematoda > Chromadorea > Rhabditida > Anguinidae > Ditylenchus > Ditylenchus dipsaci. Next base: position 59,196 of record SADC01000449.1, read on the forward strand.
AGACCAGTATCTAACTACCCTAAATCAGTGCTTAGGTTGGTTTAAGATAGTTGAGAATGGTTAAGGGTGGAATCCTGAGCAATTGAGCCCATCGGACCCGAAATCTGATCCGCTCAATCGATTTTTCGCAAAAAGTTTACCCCCCCTTTAGTAAACCCCCAAAAAACCAACTTTCAGGGACTTCTGGCCACTCTGGGTGGGATTCTGACCAGTTGAAGGTATTTTCTGACCTGAAAATTCAAATTCCCGCAAATTTACTGCAGGAAATACAAAATTTACTGCGGGAAATCAGTAATTTACTGCAGGAAATCAGTATTTTGTTTGAAATTCAAATTTACTGCGGAAATAATAAATTTACTGCGGGAAATCAGTATTTTGGTGTGTGAAATCAATTTTAGCCATAGAAAAAAGTGTCCTGCGCGCATTTGACTTTTCCAAATTCCCGTTGTCATCAACAAGTATGGTCCTTCAAAGATAAATATCAAGTAGACAAGACTATTTGTTCACGCAGCTCTTGAATCCCCTTTGAGCGCTTCTGCCCTTTTTAAAACCGCCTTCATTTTGCCTTGATCAACCAGGTTTATTTTTTAGTTTGTGCTGAGGCGCAGGGTAGGCGGGCATAAATTTTATGCTGAAATTTATTCTGCCTCTAGTTTTATATAGAGGTAAAAAATGATTTGTAATTTTATGCGTTGCACGAAAATAGCTGCATTGAGCTATTTTCGCAGTTTAGTATGAAATTTTGAGAAAAGCCGTGTGGTAAAAGAAGTAATTTTTGTGTGCATTTTTAGTGTTTGAATCTCAGGAAGAACTTGTACGTCAGGTGATTGATAACCAAGTGGTGTTGCTACGGCTACTAGATTATCTGCTACTCTGAGTGCATTTTCACATGTGGTGGCTAATGTGGTGAACACAGTAGCAAGGACGCAGATCGCCTATCGAATGTAATTTTTTGACGAAAACAAAAAATCAATAAACTTTATTAGGTTGAATCCAAGTAGACCAGATTGACTCAAGCAAACCCTAGTGGACAGTAAGTCGAATATTTATTTGTAAAGTTCTGTCATTTTGTGAAAACTCTAGGTTGTTCGGGCATTTTGGCATTTTGGAAACAAAGGACAAAGTACTGGGTGCGGCAAGTAATTCCCCGGTTTTTAATTGGCTATAACTTTTTTTTAAAGCTTTTATTTTCAATTATGTTTTCACAGTTAGTCTTAGAATTACCGGCGATATTTTTTTGAGTCTAACTCAAAAATAAAAAAATTTGAAAAATTTCACTTTTCTGCCTTGGTCCCCTTATGTGCCAAATACGGATGTTTTGACATAAGGGGACCAAGCAGAAAAGGAAATTTTTCAAATTTTTTATTTTGAGTTAGACTAAAACGAGTCGCCGGTAATTCTAAGACTGACTGTGAAAACATAATTGAAAATAAAAGCTTTAAAAAAAAGTTATAGCCAATTAAAAACCGGGAATCACTTGCCGCACCCAGTAGATTTCGAAAAGAGTTAACCTCACGGGGTGTCAAACACGTCGAAATGCAAAATCGGGGCTTTTTCTGTCGAGACAAAAAATTCGAAAACGATTAAAGGGGCATACCAGCGCGTTACACTGTAATTAAGGCGGGACCAGTGATCTCTTTCTCTCACAACTATTTTTTTAAAGTGTTCTACGTTTAATCGAGGGTTGACTGTATCTGGTTTTTTTCTCAACTTTTTATTCGTGCTTGTAACCTATGCTTATTCGTGTCATATTAAAAAAAATTTAAGTTAACTGAATTGGCCAGGAATTGCTCTATTGATTGAGAAAAAATAACCGAATTGCATTAGAAATTTTAAAAATCTCAACAAAAAGAAGTTTGAATTAGCGTCTGCCAGATTCAAACCCCAAGTTCAGATGGCTTTTCTCCAGAATTTTGTCATCAAAAATTTTTTTGCCTGACTATAATGTGGCATTTTTTCTCAGCTTTCTAATGGTGTTTTTGATTTTTCAATTCGCCGTCGATTTTTCAATGAACTTAGTTGTTTATGAAAATTGACATGTTTTAGTAAGTTAATCAACCTTCTATCTCCGCTAATATAGCGTAATTTGGAAAAATAAATCATAAAATCCGAATCTTTGCAACTTTTTAAACAAGATTGATCAAAGAAAACCAAAGAAAATTTCAAATTTAGACTAAGAAAAGTGTCGAACTGATTTTACGTCTAACAGTGATGTTTTTACTGATCCATGACATGTACCGTGAAAATTGAATTTCAAAAAATTTTCAAATAATTTATGAAAACATCACTGTTAGACGTAAAATCAAAAAGTAACATAAGGTCATAATGATCATATTTGGCACTTGACAAACAAAAAACCGAGCATTGGGGCACTAAAATATCCCAAATTAGCGTTTTTCGGGGTTTTTTCGGCTTTATTTGACCTAGAAGTTCTAAGCTAGAACTCAAAATTTTTGTGGCTGGTGGCCGAAAATATTGAAATTCTATATAGTAAATCGACTATGCTCTACAAGATGGCGTAGTCAGAATATTCGAATCAAATCGTGCAGTTTGTGCGGTTCCTTTGTAAGTATAAAATGTTTTAAGAAACGTACTGGTTTTTCTAAGTACTCAGCCCATCATTTGAGCCCAAACACCCAATTTCTTATTTTTTAAGGGGTCGAGGTGGCCTTGATGAAACTAGGCCTTGATGAAAATTATAGAACTTCTCTTTTAACACTCGGACGGTCATGCGTTACAATTGCCTCTACTTATAGAAAAACTCACGCGGAGCACGATGGTGCGGGTCGCTCTCGCTTTGATGACCGGTATTTCGCTAAACCCGGTTTCCGGTTTTCCCGCACTTTTTCGGTCGGTTTTTTGGTTTCGGTTAACCGACCAAATCCAACCCTACGGCAGACTCTAGAAAGTGAAAACTTATCCCAAATCTCTTGGTTTGTTCAAGTTGTTAGAGTTTGGGTAAGAGGTGTTCATGTTCTCAAAACCCGAACTCTAACTCAATGGTGTTCACGTACGTCGAGTTAGAGTTCGAGGTCGAGCTTGAAATTGCTTATTTATATAGCTTGATAGCTCAGAAACTCACCCCAGAGCCGTAGAAAAGCCACTAAAAAGTTTCGTATAGAGCCACTAAAAATTACTTTTTGGGGGTTTACGACAAGGGAAATCAAGTTATACATGTATACATGAAAACCTTCAAATTCGAACTTGAACTCGAGTTACATAAACACCCTCGAGTTAGAGTTAGAGTTCTAATCAGAATTATTCACGTAACTAAAACTTTGCTCTATTTCGATAGAGGTGGCAGATTTATTTGCCTTGGTCCCTCCTGGTGTTTTTTTACTGTTTTTGCCTTGGTGCCCCTGTTCATTATAGTTATGGTATTGTTGTGATCATGGTGATCTGCTAATTCTGGTTACATAATCACCTCAACCATGATCACTTCTAAAACAACAGGGCGACCAAGGCAAATAAAGGTGCTCATTCGATGGCAACAGAGCCGAGTTAGAGCTCGAATCAGAGGTATTCACGTAACCAAAAGCCCGAACTTTAACTCTAACTCGAACAACGTGAACAAGCCATATTGCTTTTGCTTTCATTTGTTCTAAAAACGCTAAATGCTTGAATTCATACAATAGTACCTAAAATGGAACATTCCCGGGAGAATATCCCAAATTCTCCGTGAGACTGTAATTACTCTGTTGCAAGTTTGTTTTGGAATTAAGCCATCTGGCTTAAAGCAATGGGTTAGGTAATTTTTTTGACGATAATAAGCCGATGGGCTTGAGTTAGAGAAAATACGGCAATTTGCATATGCTACAATTGTAACTGGAAAAATTTAATTATTGTGCCCTTAAGAAGTTTTTGCAGATATGCTCCAGCTCATGCTACTGATGTGAGGCAGCTGGATGATTCTGGTACAGTGGTTCTTGAGCAAGAAAACTCACTTCAGTTGCCAGCAAATCCAATTGCACTGCCCGCAGCTCCAGAACAGCCTATTGTTGCGCCAGACGTGCAAAATGTGGTCTTTCCTGAAATCACATTTCCAGATATCATTTTTCCTGCAGTGCCGAATACTCCACTCACACGACGAGAAATGGAACGTTCCTAGAGTCTGAGCTAAATTATTTAGAATTGATTTATTTTTTAAATATTGAGACAGTTGACAATATCTGTAAAAGTTTTAGTGGTCATGTTATTGTTTGGATGCTCAAGTTTCAAATAAAAATTAGGTAGTCTTTTTCCTTATCCCGTCAGTTACGGATTTTAAGACCTGCAAAGGTAGACTCAAATTTCACGCTGATAATTGATGATACATGGATAATTTGTGATGCACCATGAGGCCTGACTAACCAGGCTCTAGCTAAACCCGCCCCCCCCCGCCCCCCGATTGAAATGTTTTCCATAAAATATTGTAGATTAAAAAAAGCGTGAAAAACGAAAATGGTGGAGGTGAAATGATCTCTTGGGGGCTTTGGCGGTTCACACTTATTTCCGCCAAACTGCTTTCCGCCAACTGCTTTCCGCCAACTATTTTCCGCCAAACTGATTTCCGCCAAACTATTTTCCGCAAAGCTGATTTCCGCCAACTTTTTTAAATTTATAATATAGTCGTCTAAGAATCAAGGTTAATGAATAGAAAGCTTCAATGTTCATGCGAAATCGATACAATCTGAAACTAGCAAGTACTTTCTACGAACCTTGCAATTTCCTTTTAAGAATGTCGAAACTTCCCATGAGGCTAGAATGAGGTTACATAACGGTTTATTCAATGAGAATTCAAGGTTCATTCAGGGATCATCAAAGATCATCAAGGTTTCTATCCTTGCACAAGATTTTAAACCAATATTCTCAAGGTTCAAAGCTTGGAACTTTTGGCGAACTCTGCAGTAACCTGGTCAAAAAGCCGAAAATAAAACAATGAAGCCATACGCTTCAAACCCTGCTTCCCGGTGATTAAACCTAACACAGCTTTGTATCCCTATTCCAGTAAAATTTTATTCTCTTAAACAAATCAACATTCCATAGTACGCATAAAGAAAACAATAACAGGCAATGAAAGTTAGAATCTATGACAATTTTCGGGCGACAATTTCTTTGACTATGTTCATTCGAGCATTTTCCATTTTGACCTGAGAGAAATTCAACTTTCCACGTCGGCATACACTTTCGGCATATCGGCAAATGAATACTCCGCAATCAAATGGTTTCGTCTGTGCTGGAATGTCCTGAAAATTGCAACTACTCCGCACCCCAAAAATATTAAGCATATTTTTGGCCTAAAAGCAAGCCATTGCATCAGATCTACTTCATTGCAGCCTCTTTTTATAGCATATTTCTGCAGAAATACCCTACAAAATAGTCTTGAAATCAGTACAATATAGAGAACCCTTACTTTGCCAACTTCAAGTGTTGATTGCCGTCCCCGCGGAGTGAGTCATAAAAGATGATTGCGCCCTCTCCAACATTGATAATCTAAAATAAAAAACGGTACAAGTCAAAAATAAAAGTCATTAATTCACTAAAGCATACCACCAGTGACCAATGACTAGGCGGACGGACGGGAAGAAGCAAAAGATCGAAGTCGAATAGATCAACATTTTTTTGTCCAGTGAAGTACTTTCTTTGACCCTTTCTGCGAGGTCAAGCTCTGTGTGGTTATCTTCTAAAAATTTCACTGTCCCTAAACATTAGATAGTTAAGAAATACCGCTCATGTTTTCCAATGTGACCATTTCGATTTGCTTGTTTCTTTTTTGATCTTCGTCAGCTTTTCTTCATTATTCAGCTTTGCGCATTTCATAACCATTACACATTGCTAGCACTTTTCTTTTGCTCGTTTTGCTGATCGATGCCATTTTCTATGAAAAATCTAATCAATATCGTGCTTGTCAACAAATTTTCAGCCATGGAAAAAACAACAACATGAAGATGGTAATACCACAGCCCACTGAAATTCGAATTTTAGTGCAATAGCGAAAAATTGCGCGAAATTCAAATTTTTTGAAACCAGACACTTTTGAAGTACCTCCATGTCTTGCTTTTTATGTAGATGTTTTATCTACTGCCTATGCAGGGCTTGTTTCTAAAAAACTCCCAACTTATAGGGCTTTCGAATAAGCCATCACTTGCCTGTAAACAATCAAAATTTGAGAACTACAATTGATTTCCGTGAAAAAATTATTATTTTTTCTTTATCTAGTCTACTTATTCGAGATCATAGAAACTTTTTTCGTCAAGTTGATCTAAAACAAAACCGGAGACTCGATAAAGAAGTAGATTTGCTACATTTTGGTACCAAGGAAGCAGTGTTTCCAAAAAACAGAACACAGAATTAACCACAGAATTTTTAAAAGTGCTCGTAATTGTGTTTTTTGTATGGTATTTTTGCTAATTTTTTGTGCGTTTTGTTCAGCGTTAAAAGTTGCGGTAGGGGACCATACGGGTTTCGCAAATTTTCCACTAAAACAGCAAGAAAATTTGACTTTTGTCCCGAAAAAGTCAAAACAGAATTCTGTTTTCTGTTTTTGACTTTTTTCAAGACAAAAGTCAAATTTTCTTGCTGTTTTAGTGGAAAATTTGCGAAACCCGTATGGTCCCCTACCGCAACTTTTAACGCTGAACAAAACGCACAAAAAATTAGCAAAAATACCATACAAAAAACACAACTACGAGCACTTTTAAAATTCTGTGGTTAATTCTGTGTTCTGTTTTTTTGGAAACACTGCAAGGAAGTATACAAAAATACAAATTTTTGGCGTTTATACAAAAGTTAGATAGAAAACTCGAAACACCCTATTTTATTCGGAAAAATGCCACTTGTTTGCTTTAAACGGTCTCTAGTTGTCTTAATTCTGAATTAAAAAAAATCGGTCTGATTATTCTTGTAGCCGAATGTCTGAGCTATCTTTTGGTATATAAGACGTCCTAAAAACGACGACTTTTTTAGATTTTTTGACGGAATGAAATTTTGTGTAATTTTCAGGTATGATGAGGACTCGCAATCCAAGCTATCAAAGAAGCAGAGAGCAGGATAGAAATCAAGAATCAATGAGGAGCAGGTTTCAGCAGGTGTAACAGGTTTGCGTTTGGTACCTCTTCAGTGATCACACTTATTTTTTACTTTAGCAAACTGCGCAAAAGACTGTGGCCGGAAAAGCTCCGAAAAAGTCTGTAGTGTCAAGACATGCTCGTGCCGGAGTTGATGGTGGAATCAAGAAGCCGCGTCGCTATTGTCCTGGCACTGTTGCTCTTCGTGAGATGCTCCGCTGTCAGTAGTCGACTGATTTGCTGCTCCGTAAGCTTCCGTTTCAGCGCCTTGTCGTGAAATTGCGCAAAAGTTCAAGACAGTTCTTCGCTATCGGTGCGTTCCTTTCCGATTATCGTACATGTCCTCCAATAACCTATCTTTTTTTTAGGGCGTTTGCTGTTGTTGCTCTTCAGGAAGCCATGGAAATTTAGTTGACAGGCTTCTTCGAAAACAGCAATTTGTGCTCCGTCCATGCCAAGCGGGTCACCGTCATGTGCAAGAACCTTCAGCTGGCTCGTCGTCTTCGTGGTCAATTTCATGCTTGAGGCTTTGGAAGAAATTGCTTGCGGGAAAGAAGAAAAACTTTGACGAAAATTTTCGAGGAATCTTATTTGAGGAATATTTGTTTGATCAGAAGAAACCGAGCTAGTTCTAGTAGAGTTTTATTTGTTGTGTCCTTGGAATGTTGTTGAAAGACTTCAATTGAATAAGTTAGCGTCGGGGTACATATTCTAGAGCAAACATAGTGAATTATCACATACACTGCAAGTTCGAAATGGACAATACTTTTTTCTCCGACTAAAACACTTTTTTTCCGACTAATTTCTTTTTTTCCGACTAATTTTAACTTTGTTTTATTTTGGCATTTTTTCTTAATTTTTGTGCTAATTTTTTAAAAGTTTTAGTATTGTCGTGTAGCCCAGGATCTCAGCTTTCCAACAAGCTATAAAACTTCATTGAAGGATTTTAGAAAGGTAGACTTTTAGAGTTTCAAAAATAAAATAAAAATAAAATTTATTTTTATTTTATTTTTGAAACCTCTAAAAGTCTACCTTTCTAAAATCCTTCAATGAAGTTTTATAGCTTGTTGGAAAGCTGAGATCCTGGGCTACACGACAATACTAAACTTTTGAAAAATTAGCACAAAAATTAAGAAAAAATGCCAAAATAAAAACAAAGTTAAAAATTAGTCGGAAAAAAAGAAATTAGTCGGAAAAAAAAAGTGTTTTAGTCGGAGAAAAAAGTATTGTCCGTTCGAAATCAGCATTTTGTTGAAAAAAGTTAGTATTTGTTAAAATATTGACCTTGAAAAAATTCGATGTCGAGTGCACACAAAAATCGATTTTGAAAATCTTGGCGTTTTGTTGATTTTTAATTGCACTAAGATTTGAATTTTAGTGGGCTGTGATACACAGAGGTAAGAAAAGTGAAATAGTATAGACCAAATTCTGGCTAAAACCCTTATTTAAAAAAAATTGGCGGAAATCAGCTTTGCGGAAAATAGTTTGGCGGAAATCAGTTTGGCGGAAAATAGTTGCGGAAAGCAGTTTGGCGGAAATAAGTGTGAACCGCTTTGGCAACTACCGATAAAAAATAAAGGTGGAAACATTCAAGATATGGATTGCTTAGGTCAGTCACAGGTTCAAATTTTCGGCGCTACCGTAGTATACCTTGAGTATAAAACAGGCAAATGGTCAAAATTTCAAAATGTCAAAAACTCAGTTTTTTATTAACCAGAACTCAAAAATAATGTCTTTTTTGAACTTCTGAGGCCAAAAGAAAGTTACTGAGCAGAAAAACAAAATATATATTTTCCTCAATCTATTGCAATGTGGAATTTACTAACCTTGGACTCGAAGGGGGCCAACCCTTGGCCGCCCACAACAATCTGTTTGTCAAATATTTTTAGTGTTCATAACATATTGTTAATTAGAGTTGGCTCGGAATCGATATTTGAACCGGAACCGGAATTTGACTATTGCTAAAATCGGAATCTGGATTTTTTTTGCAAAGGTTTTGAATAATTATTTAAAAAAAAAAAAAATTGAGTTTTGTAAAAACCGCAACTGGAATCGGAATTTCATTTATGCTGGAACCAAAACCGGAGCCTCAAAAACGTGTTTTTGAAACTAATCTCTGCTGCTTTACATGTGTTTTTGTTTATTTTGATATTTAACATAAAAATTCGCTCGAGAGTTAAAAACTACGCATTTAAAATCAGCCAAGCAAGAGCAAAATTATCATAGAGGTGGGCTTGGAATTGATGTTTGGATGGGGACCGGAACCTATATCGGGATCCGAAAAAGGGTCGGTAAATTTTGGGCCAACTCTAGTGTTACTAGTTTGAAATGGTTTGTTTGTCTAGGAAATATAGTGAAAATTTGGCTGCCAGTTGGGTGCTGCCCGTCGGAAGGCTGCCAGTTGGGAGGCTCCAGTTGCGTGTCGTTCGTTAAATCGAGCGTCGACTGTATATATATCAGAAGCTTTTATCTAGTAATAATATTTGGTGTTACACATTTTTCCATCAATCGGTAAGAAATATGGTTAAAAAATAAGATTAGATTCAGAACTCGAAGTAGAACTCGAAAAAATTAAAAAAAATTAATTTACTCGTAAAACTCGGGGGTTAGAAAGCCGAGTTGGGCGAGTAGAAACTTGAAAAAATTAAAAAAAATTGAGTCTACTTGTAATACTGGGGGTCAGAAAGCTGAGTTAGGTGAGTAGAACTCGAGAAAATTAATAAAAAATAAATTCACTCAAGATCTCAATTCTACTCAGATCAAAAATTACTCGCTGTTTGAGTAGGATCGCGAGTAACTTTTGATCCAAAATTCTACTCGTGTGTCTGAAACGAGTTGAGTAGATCAAAAGTAACTCATGATCTTTTAACCTACTCGGCCCGTCTGAAACACGTCGAGTAGATCACGAGTAACTCTTGATCCAAAACTCTACTCGTGTGTCTGAAACGAGTTGAGTAGATCAAAAGTAACTCATGATCTTTTAACCTACTCGGCCCGTCTGAAACACGTCAAGTAGATCACGAGTAACTCTTGATCCAAAACTCTACTAACCCACCCCCTCTCTAACTCTCAAGCCCCCTGCTCCCCCGAAGGGGGCGCAGGGGCTTTGGGCTTGGAGTTGAGATGCGCACACCCACATACCTTAGACACAAATCACTGGAAGGTGACTCTGGATGCATGAAAAGCATGCATACCAGAGTTTCTTATGCGGTAGGCCCCAGTTAACAAAACTATGTTCGAATCCAACTTTTTGGGGGTCCTCAAGTACCATTTTCAAGTACCATCTTTTTATTTGTCAAACTTGCATGCTTTCATTTTTCTAGAATGCTTTTTAACAAAAAAGTGTATTTGGATGCTTTGTATGACATTATAAATGAAAAAAATTTCAAAAAGCAATAAGGGGGACCAAGGCAAAAAAACTTAAAAATAAAATTTTTCAACAAAAAAAATTTTTTGCCTGAAAATGCTAAAAAAGTGAACATAAACACTTTTTGAGACTTTGAAAGAAAAAAAAATCAAAAAAAATCAACAGAGGGGACCAAGGCATCTTTTTTTTCCAGAGATGCGAATGCATATAGAGCCAAAATTTTGGTTACCATAAGTTGACCGATTGCCTTGGTCCTCTAAGCTAAAATATCGGGTATTAAAGTATCCTACCGCGTTTTTGGTCACTGGAGCTTGCAAAAAGGTCTCTATATGTATTTTGATCAAGAGTCTTGCTCGATATTATGTCTTAGGTAAGTGAGTGCGCGCATCTCTAACCAACCAAGCCCTTGCGCCTCCTTCGGGGGCGCAGGGGCTGTGTCGCCGATAGGCGCCTGTTGCTCTTAGTCAATATAGGCTCGGGTTAGGCCAGCGCACGTTAGGACGGACTCAAACATGTGGTTCAAACATGTTTTTTAAACTTTCAGAAAAATAGACAATTGCCTTGGTAGACCATTGCCTTGGTCCCCCAATCTTTTTTGGTCAACTATGAATGGTGTTTAGACAAGTTTAGCCGGCGAAGGGTTGGCCGCTTCGCGGCCAAGATCAGAAGTTCGTACACTACTTTTAAGTCTGTCCAAATGCTAGTTGCCTATCCCCCCCCAATCGTTGGCTATCCGCCCCGGAAATTGAATCATAAAAATGTAAATTAAAATTGAATTGAATCATAAATAACAAGTCGGGGATTAAAGTGTATCCAATCGGTGTATCCAATCGTCAATTATCCAATCGTCAGGCGTCCATATTATCCGCAAAAGTTTCCTTGAAAAGTGGACAGGGATAAGGTAAGCATAGTACCCTTCAAATTTCTATAACAGGAAAACAGCTGGTTTTACCTCTTCTGTTGTATTTTCTGAATGACTGTGTTCAGATTCATTGCTGCTTTTTTGCCGATGTTGTAAATCTTGAATATTTCGTATATTTCTCTATTAAAGGCCCCTTTCTAATAAAGGCCCCCTCAATGACTTATATCTTAGCCCAGAAAATTTTTTTGCAAATCTCCTTTTTGCGTTTTCTTAGTTGGCGCGAGTTTACCTAATTCTACTATTCAGATTTTGGTCCAGCATCGAAAAATCTTAAATCGACCCAAATTTTTTCGGCTATCAGACAATTTCTAATATTTTTAGAATTTGTCGCGCGACATTTTCAATATTTTTCGGTAAATTCGGGACAAACAACCGAATTTACCGGAAAATATTAGAAAATGTCGCGCGACAAATTCTAAAAATATTAGAAATTGTCTGGTAGCCATTTTTTTCGACTTTTTAGGGTTGAAAAACAAAGGCAAGGCCTTTATACATAACATACGGCAAAAGAGTTAGTAGATGTAAAGAAAAATCTCGGCGCTACTATGATATACCCCCCCAAAAACAGCTACTATGATATACCCCCCAATCCATGGACCTACTATGAATATACCCCCCCCAAAAACCGACTTTTTTGGGAGTGTCTAAAAACCATTTTTATGCAATATTTTGCCATAAAGGGACAAAAAAGCAGTTTAAAAGGATTATGGGCTGTATTGGGAGGGGAAGGGACAAAACAGGGGCCACTTCTATAGTGCCTTTAAGTACCAAAGAGTATAATTCTCTTAGCGTTGAAGTCACTTTCAAACCCAGCCACTTGTGGTGCACGTAAAAGTATAGCACTCGAAATGATCGGATCGATTAGCCGGGTGGATCTCGATGGTTGTCGTGTAAATTTTGGACGCTGAGCCTCTGGCTCGTAGCCCCAGGCCTGAAGAGGGGGGACCCTTTCGGTCGTAAAATCAAAGATGTTGAACATAGTTTTGAATACTGGGGCCTACCGCATAAATAACTCTGGTATGCATGTTTTTTCATGCATCCAGAGTCGCTTTCGAGTGATTTGTGTCTAAGGTATGTGGGTGTGCGCATCTCAACTCCAAGCCCCCAAGCCCCCTGCGCCCCCGAAGGGGCGCAGGGGGCTTGAGAGTTAGAGATGCGCGCACGCACTTACCTTAGACATGATTCCGAGAAGTACAACTTGATCATAAAATGCATATAAAGTCTATTTTTGCCACGGCCGAGTTGAAAAACATGGTAAGCAGCTAAAAAAAGTGGCCCTGTATTCCCTTCCCCTCCCAATACAGCCCCTTAACCCTTTAAAAATTGTATTTCTAGTCTTTTCATAGCAATATTACTGCATAAAAATGGGTTTCAGACCCTCAAAAAAACCGAGTTTTGGGGGGGTATATCATAGTAGGTCCGATTTTTGGGGGGGGGTATATCAAAGTAGCTTTTTGGGGGGGTATATCATAGTAGCGTCAAAATCTCGAATCTTTTTGAAAAGTCTCAGTCAACACATGCCATATCAAAAGACGAGAAATTATGTGCTTACACGATTTATCCGCTCGAGAAACTTTTTAAATATTTTTACAACAAAATACGCAATATCTTGAAAAAGAAAACATCCAAGAGAAAATAAGATTTTATTTCAAAGCTAAACCAACAAATTCTTACAACAATTAAATCATCGTGCGCCTAGATAGCTGTTTTCTTTAACACTCGCAGCCTCCAACCCCTGAGACTCTGCACCACCATCCAATGATTTTCAGGGAACTGAAGACGAATATAAGCCAAAACATCCTCTATTTTATTGATTTCTTCAATCCAGCTTGATGACGTCTGCCTAAAAACAAAATGTAAGATACAATAAGATGACTAAGTAAACACTCTGGCTAAATTCACCCTTCACTTGCATTGTACAAATAAATTTGGCGTGGACGTATGAGATGACATATTCGCCTACACTGTGAGCATAAATTTGCCCAATTTGCAGCTGTAAAAAAGAACACGTTTCCCACAAGATTTTCAGAGCATACTTTCATAGCTATCTATTGATGAAAACCAGAATATCAGAAAATTAAGAAATGGCTAAAAACAAAGTGGAATGGTCGAATTTGATAATACATTAAGATAAGGATGCAGCGTATTCAGCCAGAGAAAATCAGAAATATTTGGAACTCATTTTACAAGTTGTCGGAAATCCCACCTGGATGACTTCAGGCTGCATCACTGCTTGACTTTCAGGCGCTTGACCGGCTCAACTTCAGGCTGCTTTGGCCCGTCTTGACACCAGGATGCTTGCCTGGCTGACTTCAGGCTGCATCACTGGCTTGAACTCAGGCTGCTGACCGGCTCAACTTCCCGCTGCTTGGCCGTCTTGAACCAGGATGCTTGATGGCTTGACTTCAGGCTGCATCACTTGCTTGACGTCAGCTGCTCTTAAAAACGGGATTTTTTTGGCGCTAACCAGGTTCTTAAATTAGAAGTTAAATAATAAGTACTGTTTCGAAAAAGTTCAAAGTTTATAAAAAAATGGTTTTGCCAAAAACAAGTTTAACGAAGAGTTTCTGAAAATAATGTGTTTGAGCAATATACATTTTAAGAAACACACATTTGACAAAAAAGTGCTTCAGAAAAATTACCGACCTTTCTAAAATAATAGATTGTTGTTATTTTGTGACGGTTCATAATCTTTAGATAGCCATGGAGATTGGGTACAAGGTGATAGACGCTTACAGGCGCCTTTATAAATTCCTTCCGTGCGTTGACATTTAAGTAGCAGATGCCAACTGGCACTTCCTAAGTCCAAAAATAGTGTTTTCATGAAAATGTGAAACGAAAAAAACAAAACGATTTTTACTCAAAATCCACAAAAATACTGCCTGAAAAATATTCTGAGTTCCGATTTCGTGCTCAACCACGAAAAAAACTACCTAGGAGTGCTCCGCATGATGTAATGAAAATATTCGAACTAATACTTGAACGTAAGAAAAACTACAGTTTTCGTGTCGAGACAAATTTCATTTTTGGAATTTGAAAGTAGAAGGAAATCCTGGTCAAAGAAAAGTTTTTTAGAAAAAATTGCAATTCCATAAAAATAGCGAGATGCCCCTCTTAAA